>JANHGO010000589.1:0-39632 GCA_024606505.1 Aquila spilogaster
AAAATAAAATAAAATAAAATAAAATAAAATAAAATAAAATAAAATAAAATAAAATAAAATAAAATAAAATAGAAGATTTCACAAAAAGCCTAAGTGTACTGATATGAAGATAAGTCAGCAACAAACCATGCATATGTCATCCTGACTGAAGCAATACATATGCCCTCATCTTTCCACTTGGTGCTTGCCCACTGACAAGGAATCTGCGGCTCCTTGAGTGGTGTCAGCCACTCTGTGTGCCATTCATTTGGTTGCAAATATTTCCTTGAAAAACAGAAAGGGTGAGGCTGGAAGGGACCCAAATTTCCCAAATCCCTGAGGGTGTCCAAAGGCCCTGCTTGGAGCTGGGGACACCTTAGGCTTCCAATGAACTCTGCAGTGAGGCGTCTCCTTCTGAAGAGTAAAATTAAGCATAAATACACCCAGGGCCAGGTTTCCCACTGATATTTAACTCTGATAGTCATGTACAATGAACAAAAGACCAAAGGGACCTCCATCCCTTTGATCACCTTCAGGTTAGCTGAAATCTGTCACCTGCAGGAACCCTCTCCCTGTGCTCAGCTTTTCTACTCCACTGCTGTCATCGGCACAAGTCACTGATGAACACCTTGGACTGTGAACAAGTGCTCAAGCTCAAAATATCTCATGTGCTTTCATTTTATGTCTACTTCATATAATGTTAGCATAATAGGAGAACCAGAACACATTATGGTCTACATTTTTCAGTGTAATTTTAGGAAATGCAGCAAACAGCACTATTAAAACACATGTAATAATGTCACAAGCATCTCTCTGTAGGCTGGAACTTCTTCCCCTTATGTTCTAAACTGATTTTCAAACTCTGAATGCTGAAATTAGCACTATGCCATGCTTTGTTTTGCACTTTCTTGAATTTACAGGAAATGCAACCTACTAAAGAGTGGAAGTTTAATTGCAAGCAGCATGATAATGTGCCTTTCTATTGCTTAACTGTTAGCTAAGGGTTAGATCGCATGCATCAATCCTGCATGTCCTCGCTGGACATACTCTACTTTGTGCCCCCCTTCTCTCTGGTAGCTCATCTTTCACAAAGAGGCAGCTTGCTGCGGAGTACTTACTCTTCGGAAGCCAAGGAGCTTGCCAGCCAATGCTCTTTCTGCATAAAACCTGTGACTACATTTCACTGCACAAGCACAGGCACCCACTGAGCTCCCTTTGGGCTATAAACCGTTAAAGGAAGCAGTTTAACAGCAGCAAATCCACCAGCTGCATATGTCTTGAGGCACAGACGGCAGACAAACAAATAGACATATTGGTATCACTGTACAACACAATTTGCTTACCAGATTGAGGACTGTCAAATATTTCCACTGCCCACCGTAAAGGAACACTTCAGATGGCCGTTCTTCTGTTCTTAGATGTGTGAGTGAATAGAGGACAAAAAAATACCAGACAAGAACAAGGCAATGGTACGCTGCGAGAGTAGAGATTTCCATGCTTTAGCAAAAAGCAAGTGGTAATCGGTCTGAAAGCAGCTTTTCTTTTAAGGCCCTCAGTGGCTGTGCATGGGAGGCAGCAGGGCGGGAGGGATTGTTGCCTCTGAGCAGACTCAGGCCCCTGTGCCACTTTATCACATTGGTAGGAATATTCACAACGCTGTGAACCTTGCTTCTGTTTTTCCCCTTTTTACTGCAAAGAGAGGCTGGAGGGGGACGGGGCGAGAGGAAGAATAGGCTTACTCCCTGGATTTAAATGCCTCGCTCAAGATTAGCAAAGATTAGTTGCAGAGTTACATAAGTTTTTTGGTGGTTGGTTTTTTTCTTTCTTCTTTTTTTAATGCAGAAGTCTGGGGGGAGCTTTACTACTGATTTTGTGTAACTGACTGTGGTGCAAACATGAGAGTGAAAACAAGCATCATTCTGCTTGCTTGTTGCTCCAGGTGTAGGCACATCTCTGGCTCATTTTGAGCAGCCTTTGTGGCTGCTTTTCCTTGTGCTAAAGGGAAACAGTGCTCACTAAAAGAGAAACCGAGTTGTTAATAGGCTGGGGAGGTGGGAGGGAAGCCGAGAGGATTAGTAGGCAAAAGTTCTCTGAGTTGAAAAACACTGAGTGTTGACATTTTTTATGGGAAAAGGCTCAGCCTCTTCCACACTGCTGTGTGCAGCTGCATCTCTTCACAAATGAAACCCCAGTGGGGATGGAGACACAAGGCAAGGACATAGGTAACAATGCCAGAGCACTGAGCAGAGCTCCTCGCTCACCTGCTCCCCTATGTGCTGGCATCCATCTCCAGACAACATCTTTCACAGAGTAACTGGCTGCAGTAAAGGGGAGCAGAACTGGCACTAGCACCATGGCCAAAGAGTGAAGGTCCCATGAAAATGCTCATTTTTCCCTCCTCTCCCACCTTGCCAAAATGCCCTGATTAGCACTGGTCATTACACCCAACACTTCTTATCTGAGCCCCCGTAATCGCAGTGCTGCCGGCAGTAATTGCCACCCAGGTATTTTCCCACGCTTGAGCCCTGCAGGATGTGGCAATGGGGTGCTTCTCTCAGCCCTGCAAAGGCTTTCCTTGGGCAGGGCTTGGCTTTGGTCAAGTATATTATATAAAATGATGTCTTTTTGCACTTCCAATAGTCCTAGGGGGAGCATTGAGCAATCTGCTGTGTTTTGAGTTGGTTTGTTTTTTCTCTTAGATTTATTTTTCCCCTCTGATGCTGGACATAAGGCTCCATGTGCATTGATTTGCTATGAACTCACACAGCGATTTGTATGTACATTGGGAAACATCTCTCTCAGTAAGACTTCATTGACTTCTCCCCTAGTTCGGATTACCCACATCCCAATACCCTAAGCATTCCAGCCCAAATGAGATATTTCTGACTCGTTTAGGAAGATGTAGATGTAACTGTTTCTGTGGTTGTTTGAGGTTGGAGGAGAAAACCAGAAAAAAAAAATAGTGAAAGGGGAGAAAAGGAATATGTTTTTGGACACTGACAAGGCCATTGGCCTTGACCAAGGAAATCCAGCAGAAAACAGTGTTCAGTTGCCTTCACAGACAGTCTGGTGAGGGGCAGTGTGGGATGAAAAGTAATGGTCTCAAGTTGCATCCCTCAGGTTGGATATTAGGAAAAAAATCATTCTCAAAATAGTGGTGAGGCAGTGGCACAGGCTGCCCAGGGAGGTGGTGGAGTCACTGTCCCTGGAGGTGTCCAAGAACTGTGCGGATGTGGCACTGAGGGACATGGTTAGTGGGCATGGTGGGGATGGATTGATGATAATCTCAGTTGTCTTTTTCAACCTTAATGATTTTATGATTCATGAGCTTCTTCCTCTGCAGCTCATTAAGACATATTAAGACTCCTCCCTGCAACAAAAGGCAGAAGCAGAATAGGAGTATGGCATGGAAGGGCCTTTTTTATTCTTGATTTGCACATCAAAGGCACCTGGCATTCAGCACTTAACAAGTTATCTTCATACCAGTCTTTTTGATGGATTTGCTACTGTGCAACTTTAAAAACAGGAAGGCGTCCGCTTTTGCTCAGCAGGTTTCTGAATTCATGCAAATAGATGTAAATGTATGCAAAATGGCAAGGTATGTTTTTCTTTTCTGGAGGATTGTGGCCGGTAGGGCTGAGAAGGTGTCAAGTATGGTGACAGCTTTTTGATGTGGACACCTGTCCCACAGACTGAGACCATCTGCTTTGTTTTCCCATCTACAAGAAGCGGGATACGTATCCTTCAGCCTAGCTAAGGAATGTAGTTCGGATGTAGAAAAACCGCGAAGGAAGGATGAGTGCCAGGTATGTCTGAAGTCTCACACACCGTGATTCAGAGTCCTTCTTGTGCTGTCAGTGCAATTCAGGGAGGAAATACACTGGAAAAGCAGTATATTATATAACCATCCTATGATGATGCCTTCTCCCCATTGGGATAAACATCTATTCAAAGTTCAGTGGAACAGAAAATTCAACTCAAAACTTTTTTCTCATTTTTTTGCAAGGGTTGAAGAGGAAGAAAGAGGGAGCACATCAGGATATAGACAGATCTAGAACTGTTGGAGAGCAAACAGGATGGGTAGAGGATATCCCATTATCCATCTGCTTGGTACCACATCCCAGCTCATGTGTGCAGCTGAACTACATGAATGTATTAATGCTTCCAGTTTGCTGCAGGGGCTCATCTGGTTTGAACAGTGACAGCTGAGTACGTGCTGAAGGAAACTGGGGGCTCCCACTTGGTGCATTAATGTGGTTCGACTGAAAGACAGAAATGACTATCCAGAGCTGTAAAACACCTTACATATGCAAAATGTCCTCTGCTCATATTCTCTTCTAGGGGAGAGAGTTACGCCAGTTTACCTGGCTTTGCTGTGAAATGGCCTTCAATCACACATTAGAAATTCTTTATTCAGAGGGCAATGAGGCACCGGCACAGGCTGCCCAGAGAAGCTACAGATGCCCCATCCCTGGAAGTGCTGAAGGCCAGGTAGGATGGAGCCCTGGGCAGCCCAATCTGCTGGATGGCTGCCCTGCCCCCAGCAGGGTATTGGAACTGGGTGGGCTTTAAGGTCCCTTCTAACCCAAACCATTCTGTGATTCTATCATTAGTATGGTTCAGGTACAGAAACAGTACTGTCATAGACCAACATGTATGTTTGAGATGCAACAGTGCATCTCCAATGGCTGGCACAGTACCTCCAGGCTCCCAAGCACTCCCCGTATTAAGCATGTCATTACCATGCAGTGCTTGGTTCACACCTCAGCCTGTCTCTAATGAGGGTGAAAAAGGGAGAGATGAGCCCTCATCCCCACAATGTGTGCATGTGTGATTATGTACTCAAATGGACTACAAGGTGTAAGGCACAGGAAAGGCTGCTGCCTCTGCTGATAGAAACAAATATTCCTGCTTTCTCATGGGCTAACAATTCGTTTAGTGATTGGTGAGGTGCCTTTCCACTATTCTCTTATACTTTATGCTGGCAAGTTTTGCTTTCTGCCAGAGCTGCCTCCAGTGATGGCAAAATGGGGCTAAGCAGGAAATTGTCGGCAGGTGGCTGCTGCTAAGGGCAGGTAGGAGGGAAGGACTCAAAGCCAAGCAAGCCAGACAGGAAAGGTTGGGTGGGGGGTTTTTGTGCCTAGCTTCTTTCCTAGGTGTGCTCTGAGAATCTGTGAGTGATGTGAAAATGGAGCTTGTTTCTATCGGATGGATTTTATTGGGTGAACAAAGCATAAAGAGCAAGGTAAGTATGGTTTTTCTTCTAATTTTCTGGTGCTTGTTTTTATCCTCAATGCAGTTCTATTATTCTGGGCTTGAATGTCATAAATTGTTCGTTGTTAATTTACTGCTGTCATAAGCTGGCTTGTGTTGAGGGTGGCATCCCCTAAAGCAGGACCCATAGCTGCCCTTCTATGGCATCTTCTGTATTTTATGTGAGTGTTTCCAGAGCTAATGGAGCATATCTCAGCTGTGTTCTGGTAGCTGTTGGTGATGTAGGGGTTTGTGTAAAGATACACCGTCTGATGAACATTAGCCAAGAAAGCTTTTTAGCATGTAGAAGTAGTCTGCCTGAGCTTTATATCCTTGGGGACGTTTGTAATAATGGTTACAGAAACAATTCTGTGACTGTTCTGACATTCAAAATGAAGCATAATTGACAAAATTGCAAGCCTGGTGTAGTTTGCTCCAAGCATCCTCAAATCCTGAGGCAAGCTCGCAGAAATCATGTGGTTAATGTAATTCGTAAGACTTAATTCTTTCTGATTTTATTTGTCTTGGGCTTTAGTAGCTTCTAGGGGTCTGGGTTTTCTAGCTCCTCCTTGCAGCTGTGTGAGTGACAAATGTAAAAATGCTCTAACTGCTAATACAGGCCGAGGGCTTTGCCTTGCTGTGTGGCAGTGATAGCTACGACCAATAAAAACCAAAAAAATACCCTGAGACTCTGCTTGCTCTCCAAATTTTAGTGAGTGCTGCAACTGCTACTTGCTGCTCATGGAAAGCAGAGAAGTTCAACTGTTGAAAGACATCTTATGCATCCTTCTGCATGGGCATCTCATCCTTATCTTCTGTGAGATTTTATTTATGTGGATGTTTAAGGCCAAGATGGGAAGTGATTTATCTCATCTTGATAGGCTTCTTCTGAATGGTTTTTGAAAACTTGTTCTAGGTTGTCAACGTCCAGAGGGGTTTTTTGGTCCTGTGATGACCATTGGTGCGCTGGCAGAAGCTGGATGCAGCAGGTGACGATATTTGTGTGGATTTCAGTCTGGTGTTTAAACTGTGCATTTACTCAACCAAATGTCATTGTGATACAGAAACAAAACTTGCTGCATAACAGTAACTACCTTGACACTTGTGACAACGTTAAATGAATGGAAATTATGACATTACAGTGAAATATTTCCAGCAAAGATGAGAAAGGAGAACTAGCTTCAACAGACATGGAGAAGGCTGAGGTACTTAATGAGTTTTTTGCCTTGGTCTCCACTGGCAGCCAGACTTCCCACACCTCTCGTGTTTTGGAACCTCTAGGTGGAAGTTAGGGGATTTAAATTTCTTCTGTTGCAAAGCCAAGTGCGAGGTGTTGCACTTGCATTGGGGCAATCCCAGATATGAGTACAGGCTGAGGGAAAAACTCCGTGAGAGCAGCCTTGCAGAGAAGGACCTGGGAGTCCTGGAGGATGAAAAGCTGGACGTGATCCAGCAGTGTGGGCTTGTAAGCCAGGAGGCCAACAGTATCCTGAGCCGTATCAAAAGTGGGGTGGCAGCAGGGGGAGGGAGGTGATTGTCCCACTCTGCTCTGCCCTCGTGAGGCCCCATATGGAGCATTGCATTCAGGCCTGGGGCTTCCAGCACAAGAAAGATGTAGAGCTCTTGGAGCAGGTCTGGGGGAGGCTCAGAAAGATGATCAGAGGGCTGAAGTACCTCTACCATGAAGACTGCTGAGGGAGCTGGGCTTGTTACCCCGGAGAGGAGAAGGCTCCAGGGAGACCTCACTGTGGCCTTCCAGTATTGAGGGGAGCTTATAAGCAGGAGGAAGATACATTAAGCAGAAGATTTTTACTCAGAAGGTGGTGGTGGGGGCACTGGAGCAGGCTGCCCTGAGAGGTTGTGGATGACCCATCCTTGAAGGAATTCAAGGCCAGGTCAGGTGGAATCTTGGGCAGCCTGATCTGGTGGTTGGCCATTAAGGTCCTTTTATTTTTTTTTTTCTGGACCAGTACACATGTTTTAGTGATGACAACCAGAAGATCAAGTTGATGATCAGACTTCATGGTCCTCTCCAACCTAGATGCTTCTATGATTCTTCTTGTCCTGTTCTCCAGGATTGACCCCAAACAAAGATGCTGGGGCTGAGCCACTTTCCTGAGCTTCCTCTCTCATACGTACAGTTGCTCTCTGTAGTTCTTAATTTGCATGTGTCTTCCTCTCTGGGTTCCTTTTCCTACCTCCTCCAAATACTCTGCCAAAACCTGCATTATAATAGCTGTCATAGGTAGCACCAAGTTTTGACATAGACAGCCATCCACAATCTGAATAGGTGTTAGCCATATTACAGGGGACTGAGGTGACACTGAGAGTGCATTGTCTCCCTCCTCAGTCCTGATCTCTCTGATTGCAAGTTTTGGGAAGGAGGGAACAGCTGGACCTACCTCTTTCTGTCCAGACCTGCCTGCTTCTTGCACTGTGTCACAGTCCTACAGACTGAGTCAATGCAAGGGTGACTTCTCAAAGAGCACCTTGCTGTTGCTGCTTGCAAGGCAGGCTGTTGCTATAACTTTTTAATGTTATTTAATGTAGGAATGCATTTGGTTTAGGGAAAAGGGTGGAAAACACACACATACACACATATATATACATATATATATTTTATCCTTTCTGTCAAAATCCACCTTAACTTTTCGTTGTTGTTATTGTTGCTGTTGGCTTTGTTAGATGGAACACGTTGGCATGCTTTCTTTCCTTATGGCTATTTTCAGGGCTGAGTAAAAGTGCCTCCAGCTTTTGCAATACTTCACTTGGTTATTGGTCAGATAATCAGACATACCTGTGAGGAATTAGAGCTTGGGATATGGCCATTTGCTACAAAACTCTTGTACCAATACAACCCTTCTTGCTGTCCTCTGAACACACATTTCATGAATGTTGAATGTTGCACTGCTTTTGAGGGACGTGAGATTTCTCGGTCCGTGTGCTTTAGGTTCCTAATGAAAACTGAAGTTGCCCATAGATCTTTGACTCCTGGACCAGCTGCTGGGGGGCAGTGGTTTTTGCTGCTGGCTTCCTGTTTCATACACTTGAAATCTTGCATTCTTCCCTCCTGAAAGTGGGGGTGGAGAAGAAACCAAGAAACCTGCCTCTGACAAATTCAAGATGCTGGTTATCAGCTCTTTCTACTGTTTACCATTCACACAGCTGAAAACTTCCTGTATTTGGCAGCGAGTTTGAGTTCATCTGCAGCCTGCAGGACAGAGCTTCCTCCTTGTTTTCATCAGAAGTGTTCTGTTGTTTGATTTTAGACTTGGGAGTGATCCACAGCAGTGCTTTCTGCTTGCACATTGTGAAGCCATTTAAAAAGGGAAAGCATTGTGATGCTGGCTTTGAAGGAAACCTGAGCTCCTGGACAAGCTGTTCAAGGGTTCTAATTCCAAAGTAATAGGTGGAAATTGGTGAAAAGACAATGGTTTTGAATTGTCTTTTCTTGTCAAACCACATCCCACAGTAGTGGCATTGCCTATATTCACATGGGTGAGTGCTGCAGGCGGTTGTGAGTGAGTGTCTTGCTGGTGATGGCCACAGCTGGTGAGCGAGGCATGGGGGAAACAGGCAATGAATTCAAGAGCCCCCAGATCTGGAGGAGTCTGTTGCTGGGTACCATTAGCACCAGCCTTGTGTGAGCCCAGCTGGGATTTGGCCGAGGCTGATGCTGGGCAGTGCCAGCTCCCACAGAGAGGAGTGCTGGTGCCACCTAATGAGGCACCAGTGCCACTTCTCTCTACGCCCTGGGCTGCCAAGAGGAAATATCGGCTTCTGCGTCATTAGTGACAGCCTCATGCTGCTGAACGAGCCTTTGATCCCTTCCTCCCCTGCAAAACTGCCTAGTGGGTGGTAAATTAATCCCTGGAGTTCAGCCCAGCATGTGTACAGAAAGCACAGTGGAAAACGTAGGTGGTGTGCACTGATACTCAAAGCCAGGAGCTTGCCTGTGCTCTTGGGCTCTGTCTGGCATGATTCCCCTGGCTCTGGTGGCAGAAGCCCTCATTTGTGCAGGTGTTCATATGCATGTATCTGCTTCTTTCCTCCTCTCTGTGGTGGGGGTCATACAGTAGATGTGAATCGAGATGCTGTTGATTTCTGTTAAATGTGGAGTCACTGTGGAGTGAAGCATCCTGGTTCAGGCTACCGTGGCTTCAAGAAAAGGTGAGATTGTCAGCTGAGCAGGCTCTGCATTATGAAATCAGAAACTGCTTTGTGCATGCTTCATGGTGAAACCAAGAACTGAGCAGAGGAGAACCCAGGCATCTGTAGGAATGCATGAAAACCAACTGCATTCACTATTTGGTTATTCATACAAGGAAGGGACAGAAAAGCCAGGGCATACAAGGGCTTTGCTGTTGTTGACTGGGAACGTTTTCAGTGGGGAGCAATCTGTTATCAAAAAAGCTGAGCTGAGTGATGTTAAAATTCCAGAACTCTTTCTTCCTCAAAACTCACCTTTGTGGCCTGCCAGTGTGTCCACAACACTCACTGTGATGTTGAATTTGCAGAAGCCATTTCAGCAGCACCTCCAGCCTGCAGATGTACAGTAACAGCCCTCATCGGCAAGCCTTGTGCAGTGGCAAGCAGCAGGCAAGCTCTGAGAACAGAAGCCCTTCTTTAGGGCTGCAGCAGAGTCTTGTGCTTCAGTGTATGGCTACTCTGAATGCATACAGCCCACAGAAAATGGGATACCCTAATTACTTATTTGTACTTTGTTCCAGATATATAGTGGGGAAAAAAAAGTCAACCGCTGTGAAAATGTGGGAGAATATAGATGTAAGTGAGCTCCTTGAGCTGTTCCAGTAGTGCAATGACCTGGGTGTCTTTAAATGATGGTTTTGGGGATTGCTGCTGCAAATCTAGCTGGCCACCTCAGTCTGTGGAACACATGCAGACTTTTAAAAATGTATTTGGAATGCATTTTTGCAGAGGAGGCAAAAAAAAAGCCCTCCATTCTAATTGGTCTCACTGAATTCACCTTCATTTTGTGAGCTTCAGTGGTTAGCTTTGCATCTAGGCCACGGAGAGAAGTTTAGCAGGCGAAAAACGATGAAGGCAAGGAATATCCTACAGTCTACAGGAAGAAGGTATGCAGATGAAAAGAGACAGAAAGGAATGCAAAGAAGAGAAAGCACACAGCTTTCAGGAAGCTGGAGTATGATTCTTCCAGCTGTCCTGCTTTTCAAATGTAGCAGCTTATCTGTACAAGTAGGTAGCACTCAGCAGCAGCAGTTACTAGTGCCTTGTTGCCTTTGGGTGCTCTCTCCCTAAAGGAGGATGTGCTGTGAATGCTGCTGGTTTAGAGTCAAAGACTGGTTCGGTGAAGCAGGGAGGGGAATTCTGGCTTCTGAAATCCCTGTATTTAAATACATGTATGTATATATATGTATTATTTTGTCCACCTGCTGATGGACTTTACCTGGGTTGCTTCATTTCCAACAGAGCAGCTCTATGATGGAGGAAGGAGATTGTCTGAATTGTACTTTGGTATGGCACCTTGGTATTGGACTCTTCCTGTAGTTTGCTTAATTTTTGCTTATTTTTCGATTATGGCACTGCCTAAAGGCACAATGAATGGGAATGCTGAGTAAGTCCAGCACATCTCCAGTGTGCTGCTTAGTACCTGTGTTTATAACTGGTAGGTCTTCAGTGAAAATCACAAAGCATCAGCAGTGCAGACTTTGTCAAAAAGTCATGGGAGATCATTAGCAGACCTCTTTTCCTCTTGCCTTGTTCATTTTCCACCCAGTTAGGTTTTTAGGGGTAGGAGAAGTTGTTTCCAGTGGTGGTTGTCTGCTGTGAACAAGCAGAGAGGTGTCGCCCAGCAGTCTGAGATTCGAGTGAAGCACTGGGGGAAGGGATCTCGGCTTCTTGGGGATACAGTATGTTATAAAGAACTGCTGTGCAAGTCACTACTGTTGTCCTATCACCTCCTGTCCTTCCCCCAAATCAGGCTGTCCTACCAGCTGCCATGAGGACTCTTGTTTTGCATTAATGCATTTATTCCTTCTTCCTCAGTCACTGCAGTTTTGTCACAACCCTCAATGGCAAACTCATGACCCTCCTTCTTGCTCAACTGTTGAGGTGAAATAGTAGTCTATGGTAATCAAGCTCTTCCTCTCTCTTCATACAAATCACTTTATTACCCCTAATGAATGAGGCTTTGTTCCCTCAATGTAATCCTATCTCTCCTTGCTTCTGGTGGAATCTTCCATTGAGGACAAACCCATTTCTTTCTTCCTTTATTTTTTTTTCCCTGAACTGAGGAAGTGGGAAAAGCAGAAGATAGGCATATTTTTTTCACATTGATTCTGTTTGAGTTTTGGTAAGCCTTGCTTGGAAGCTGCTCAAAGCTTATTGGCCTGACATGTTTATTTTGGAGAGAATGTTCCTTATTAAGTTAGTGGTAGTTACATGCAGTATAAGCTTTTAAGTGGGTCAGCTACTCAGAGGTCCCAGAGGATGATATGTTTTTAGAGAGGATTCTGGAGTGGGTGAAGAGGTGTCATGAGGGGGTGAACAATACAGAAATCTTTGTTCCAGAGAAAGTAACAACCATCTGACCTCTCTCTGCTTTAGCTTTGAGCCCTCCTCAAGCACCTGTTGGGCTTCCCTCCTAGAGCTGAGGGCATCTGGAGCCTGGTGCTGGTCATGCTGTTCACTTCCTACCCCATCTCTTGGGACTTTTGGGTTGGGGATGCTTGTATGATGGTATCAGGCCACATGGCATATGGAGAGCAGCTGTATCTGGAGGTTTTGTGACACTGAGGTTGATCCTTGCAGAAAGAGGAAGAGCATGGAGTTCCCCAGTGAGAATGTGTATATGCGTCACTCTATGCCAACATCAGAAATGCAGGCCATGTACTTTTTTTTTTCCTTTCACTTCTCTATTTTTATTTAGAGCAAAGGAGAATCCCCAGACCCAATAAAAACAACAACAAAAAAACCCCTTTGCATTTGTTTCATTTTCACATACATGTCATGATTTGGGTATTCCTGTGGTTCTGCAATGGCCGTTCCTGAGTGCGCACAACTGAGGGAAGCCAGAGAGGACTGGGACCGCTCAGCATGAGGATTTTGTTTCACAGAGCCAGGTCCTCCCCTGGGGCTTTGTCTTCCCCTCCCCGGGTGCTCGGAAGGGGCTGGTGCCGGCAGAGGTTCCTGCTCTTGTGCAACAACTGCAGATCGTCTCCTAAACCCACCCCCAGCCAATGCTGAGCATGGCTTTGCTTTGCTTCCCTAAGTGTTGCGAGGTGCTCAGTCGCAGCGTTGTGGTGCTCCAGGGCTGCCCTGTAGGTGAGCCTGTCCGTGGTTGGGGATGCTCACAGCTGTTCAGGACGAGGCAATTTGTCTTTAGAGACCAGGCGTCCTTGGGAATACAGCTGAAAAACAAACTGCTCTCCTTTCATTTTTTCTTCCCCTCCTGCTTAGCAGTCCCCTGGTGCTTCGCCCTCCCTCGCGATGCTCCCACAGCTCCTCCGCCAGCATCTCCCTCCCAGCCGCAGCCCGCGATTACCGCCGCCGCTCCCCAGGGATGCCCATGTTTAGCATTGTGCCACCAGGGACGCCCCACGTGGCACAAAGCAGCCCAGCCTGCGTCAGTCTGCAGATGCAAGGCACTGCACTGTGCTTATGTACATGTACACCTATAGGAAAGAGATGATTTAGCTGCATAAACTCTCATTAACAGCAATGAGGTTGCACGGCTGACAGCTCCAGGAAGCCGTTTGATAGCTTGCTCCTGACGTGCAGATCTTGAAGCCTGTGGCCATACCTGGTGATTAGCTTTTCAGCAAGAATCTGCTGCCATGAAAACAGAGCCTCTCGATGGCTTGCGTGAAAAGGCTCCTGAGCGAGCACTGTGATTCGTGGCCAAAAATAATACACCGCCCTTAAACAATGCCAGCTCTGTGGTCCAGGCTGACAAAAGCCAGTGAAATTTAAAGGGACCCTGTTAGAACACGCCTAAAAATAGCTCTGGCCAGCTGTGTTTTGGTGAATGGGTGCGTGCTCACATGGTGCTGTCCTTCTGCTCTGCCAATTTTGTTTTTTTGTTGTTGTTCTTTTCCTTGCCTGACTTTGTCTCGTTCTTCTCGTGAAGCAAACACAGGCTTTGTGTATCTGTAAGAGGTATGTTCCTCTTTCCCTGTCCTCCTCTTGGACACGTGAAATAAAATACATACACAGTGTGCCTATATGGAGCACAGCTGCTTGAAGAGCAGGAACAGAAGATCTTCAGTGGGTTTCCCCATCTGAAGCAGAAACCAGAGCAAATCTGTGTTTCCCAGCTTCATTTGCCAACAAATTTTCCCTGAGTTCCCCTTCCTCTGTTAGGAGTGGTACAACAGCTGCTGGACAATCCCTTGCTGAGGCTGTGATAGGAGACATCGCCCCTCTCCCCAGAGGCAGCTGCCCCATTTGCTCATCTCTCTCCCACGTACCCACCAACATTCCTGGGGATGTTACTCTGAATGGTTCCTGCTTATTTGGAATAACGTATCCAAATTGCACAATTACTGACCGAGATAATAACAAAAGTGGCCCAAGCATTTCCATCCCACTCTTTTTCTTGTGGGTGTAGATAGGGATTGCAACACTGGAAAGTGAAGCAGAGGTTGTTTTGAAGAGAGAACACCAATGCTGTTCGAGCACAGTGAAGCCATAAAATAGGGTCAGGTGTCTTCTTGGAATTGACAATGTTGACTTTCTGATGTTATTTCCAAAAGAAATCTTGAATGAACGTTGACATCTTGACATGACTTTGTGCTTCTTTGATATTCATGGAATGCCATTTTCCAAGGGATGTCAAGCTCTCCCCATGGTGATTTTCCTACACTGGATACTTTCAACATCAGTGGGATCTGATGTGCGTTTTGCTGTAGCAATACAATGCAGTTGGCTACAAATTTGGCTGGTGGTAGGATATTTAAACTGCTTCTTGCAATCTAGCAGGTTTCTCTTCTAAAGCATTCTTCCTCGACTCTGGGTTTACAAGTATTTCAGAGGACAGCAGTGTCCGAGGGTGAAGAGGATCTCTTCCACCAGGGAAAACAAAGAGAATGGAGAATATCAGTCTCTGATATTCCTCCAGACTTACACTGGTTGGAGGTATAACAAGCAAGAAACCCTTCATTTTGATCTCGTTACTGCCACTGAAGTGACAATGGAGTTCAAAAGGCTTTTTATCTTAAGAAACAGAGAGGACATCTTCAAGATATTCTTCTGAAAATAGTTAAATGGAAGACCCCAAATCTGTAGTTTTTTTGCATCCATTGATCTGATCTTAGGCAAGACAGACCAAGAAAGTTCACTTCAGAACACTTTGATTTTCCATGCCAGCAAACTGTCCACAGCTCATCAGCACGGATTCATGACTTGTCTGAAGAACCAGAGGTCAGAGCGAGCGTTGCAGAAAACTTCTGTAAAAAATAAACTCCAATTGCTGCGAGGAGCTACTGGAATACATTCACCTTTTCTGTTTACTTTCTGCAAATTGATGTACTGGTGACAGTGCTGTGGATTTTTTAGAGAAGGAAAGGGCAACGTCACACAGTAGTCCCCAGAAAGCAAATTCTGAATTAATAATAAACATTAGCATTTTTTCCCCAAAAACTGGAGTTAATCATTTAAATGCAGCAAGACTGCGTTCAATCAGGACTAATCAGCACAGTCTGAATTTTGAATATTAAATGCGTATAGAGTCTGTTCATAACTGATGTACGTGACAAATTATGCGGAGAGTTAACTGATTATTTCAACAACACGTATTCAAAGGTTGGTATCTGCTGGTGGACAGTCTGCAACTGGAGTGGGTGTGAAGGAATACAGGCAATAATTTCCTATGAACAGTTTATTCATTTCTGAGCTTGATTCTGAGGTCTACAGTTCTTAGCTATTCTGCAATGCCTATTAATGTACATTCATGAGGGAGCCTTCTTTCATTGAAAAGTTCTGTGTGTGCCTTGAAGGGAAGCTTCTTAGCACTACTGAGATTCGACTGGTATGAGTCACGTCTGGTGCTTCCACTGGAAGAAGATGCCTCCTGAATGTGTGGTGCTCCCAGCTGGCTGTTGATGCCATTCCCTTCTTGTTTACAGGTGGTGGTTGTTTTGTTAGCCTGTGCCCCTTTGTGGGGTGGCATCATGCAGAAAGGCGCATCTTGTGTTTGGTATCATTGTGTCACAGCTCAGACTCCATGGGAACATGATATAACTTGAAACATGCAAATTCAGGCGTTCTAATGAATTTTATAGGGTAAAGGAAAAGACTAATATTGTGTTTTGGGCTTGGATTGCTTACCCAATAGACTGCATAGCTAATTAAGACTTTCTTATTTTGGCACAATCTGTATTTGCGGAAAGAGCCTCAAAACAGCCTGACACAGCAATCAAACGTATATGGTAGGAATGATAATATATACAATATCTCTGATTAAATGTTAATTTGAAGTGGGTTTTATCAAACTAAATTTCACCCAAAGTTTTTGTGATGGACAAATCCTGAATAAATAAAGAAAGAAAGAAAGAATCCCAACAAACTAGAAATCCCTTTGTAGAGAGACCCTGGGCTCTCCCATTGCTATCGTTATCATCTTCCTGTGACCTCCAGAACAATGGGAGTTTTCTGACACTGTCATCATCTTCATCCACTGGAATGTGTTTCCAATCTGCCCCAAATTAGGCAATGATAGGAAAACAATTGCAGAAAATGCCTCCTATTTTTTTTTTTTAAGAAGTTCCATTGTCAGCAGCTCTTTTTCATCCACAGCTCTGTCCCCTCCCTTTTTCTGCCTTTGCAACTAAATCCCACCAGTGAAACTAAACCATAAATAAAGATGAAATTAGCTTGGTTATCTAATTTGAGAAAGGTGCAAGAAATGAAAGGGACAAGATAGCATAAGTCAAATGGATCGTGCTTACTATTTTTTCTTTATTAGTAGGGTTTTCAGTCATCAGATTGAGCAAGTACATTTATTTGGGGCTGTTAAACTTGTACTGTCTTTTCAGTGAAGAATTAAGTATGGGGCAGAGGTGTAACACAAGACAAGACACCTAGGAAGTTCACACATGGCTTTGCCTCCCTCAGTGATAGGCCTCTGCTGGAGGTGAGAATAGAAGGCTTCTGGTCTGCAAGAGAAACATTCCATTTCACTTTCTCCAGACAAAACTCGCTCATACCACAGGGCAGCTCACTGTGATGTGCTTCTTCAGAAAGACTCATCCAGGAAATTAGAGGTTTCATTCTCAGTCTGTTGAAGCCCATAGAGATCTCTCCTCATTATTTCAGCTAGTGCTGGAACAGGGACATAACTGATCCTGACAGGAAAATGGAAATGTTCTGGGGAATCCACAATAGCTTTCAAAAAGTACATTGCTGTGTATATGGTGAAGATGCCTTGCTAGATGAAGGAAAATTGTCTGAAAGTTAATATGCTTTAATTTTAAAAAGGGAAAGGAAAAAAAAAGAAAAACAAAAAAACCGACAACCAGGGAGGCTAACTAGTTGACCAGATAACAAAAATAACCCAAACTGCACAAGTGTATGATAGCAAGCATGCATCAACAGCTTGAAAGAATCTCTAAATACTGGAGATGAGGGAGAGGTCCATTCAGGAAACCCTGTTTTTTAACTCCTTCTTAACTTAATTCACTCTGATGCATTGTATTTTCCCCGAGGGAAGAGTAGGAAGGTAGCTGAAGTGAAATTGCCTTAGTTGTTCCTCTGTCCACAAAACCACTGATACGACCCATGCAAAATTTTCAGTTCACCACCCCTATTGCCCTTT
This sequence comes from Aquila spilogaster, assembly GCA_024606505.1. NCBI lineage: Eukaryota > Metazoa > Chordata > Aves > Accipitriformes > Accipitridae > Aquila > Aquila spilogaster. The sequence continues at coordinate 17,027 of JANHGO010000589.1, forward strand.
GTGATAGGATAAGGTGAACAGAAAGTTGGCTGTGCAGTTCTTGGGCATCCCAGAAGAAAAGGATCCTTCAGTCTTGATAATCCTGTTTCAAGGCCCAGTGCCATGGGCGAGATGTGGGTAGGGGAAAACATCAGTGTGAAGGGGCAGAAAGAAAGAGGAAAGAAGAAAAAGAATTCCTTTAAACCTGAAGATTTGTTGCTCACTTGTATAGTGAAACATATGGTTGTTGTTTTGTGCGAACTAAATGGCCTTCCTGACTGAACAATATCACCAATTGCCTAGATAGTACCTGCAGGCTTACTTGATCTTCCCTTTCATAATGGACCTATCCATTCCCTATGGGATTTGTTTCCTGTCAGAAGGATGTCTTGGGTAAAACAAGGCACTTTGTGCATTTACACAATGAAATAAATGCTTCTAAGGTCATAATCTCCACTCCTGGAGATATTCAGAAGCTATCTAGGTGTGGTCCTGAGCAAATGGCTCTAGGTCACCCTGCTTGAGTGAAGTGTTGAACCTCAAGAGATCAGTCAGAAAAAATGATCTCTTCCAATCTCAGCTATTTCCAATGGGTGTTCTCCTTGGTGGTGCATAGCAATAGGACGAAGAGTAATGGCCTAAAACTTGAACACAGGAAGTTCCATACTAACATACAGAAGAACTTCTGTATAGTAAGGTGATGGCGCACTGAAAAAGGTTACCCAGAGAAGTTGTAGAGTCTCCTTCTATAGAGATATTCAAAACCCGTCTGGATGCCTACCTGTGAGACCTATTGTAGGGGACTGCTTTAGCTGGGAGTTGGACTCTATGATCTCTTCAGATCCCTTCCAACCCCTGTGATTCTGTGATTCAAGATGGTACAAGTCCAAAAAAAATAATTTAAATTCTTGTCCTGTCACTGCCATCCTGCCTGACTCAGCTTGGTCTCTCAGTGTATGCCAAGGAGCCTGTCTGAAGTTGTTTGTTCATGCTGCCTAACAGCTAGCTCTGTTTCAGACATCTGCTGGCACTGTCCAAGACGTGCTGCTCTTGTTGTGGCTATCCATAAAGCAGTACCTGTGTCAGGGCTGGGGTTCATTCCTGGTCCCCTCTTTGTAGTGCTGGCATAGCCAGTTTCCAGTCTTGGTGAGAGAGAATAATAATGAGATGAAGAATGGCAGAGCCTTTTCAACACTTCAGGGCAATGAAAAGTGAACTCTTAGACCATGCTGCAGTAATTGCGTGTGCTTTCTCTTTTGACAGATGTCTCCATAGTTCTGGCTACAACTTCTCATAATAGCAAATATCAGGGGAAAAAGATAAAATACGTCTAGCAGAACAACTAAACTAGCAATAATACCCCACAGACGTGCCTTTTCCAACCCAAAGCTTGGAACACAAAATGGAAAAACATGCCAGAATCTACTTCATTCCTTTAAAAGCCATCCTTTATCTACAATTTCACTCACTCTGAAGCAAATGCAGGAAGAACAGGATTTTGACTGTAAGTTTTTCTCAACTTTAGATACTGTCCATCTAAATTTCCTCTAATGCTTCCAATGCAGACTGCATTAGAGGAAGATATGGTGTGTGCCTGCTTGTACAAGACATGAGCAAGGAAGGCAATTGATGTGTGCCTGTTGGTAGTGTCATCTTCAGTGTCTGCGGTGCTGCAAAAATTGGTGAAAGCCATGGAGACAGCGGAGTAAGTTTGAAGGGAGCGCAGGGCAGGCCCTTTGCTTTGGTCATCCACAGACTACTTGGAATAAATGTTTTGAATCCAGGGTGAAAAGCTGAAACTCTATTAAAAGCGGAGTGTTCTTGGTTCTCAGTTTTGTAGAGGTGTTTTTCCAGAAGTCTGGAATTGCAGCATCCCAAGTTCTTCTGTAACTGTTTATGATCCATTTCCTCCTCCTTAAAAAATGAAATAAAATAAAGCTGTCTCTTAAGGACAGAGAAGTACGAGATATGGCGACACGGAACAATGTAGTATAATGACTTAGCAGAAAGGGGGATACTGTAATTTGCCGTCTTGCATGGCACACAAGCAGTAGTTTCAGTTACGCTTTTTCCACATGGATGAATGTCAGCATTGCTAGCAAGTCTTTCTTCTCCACTTCTAATCATCCCTGTAGCAAAGACACAAAACTGTATTCATAAGTGCCTATGTGTATAAGGCGGCAAACAATAGAATTGAAGGCTTGAAAATGGAATTCAAAGGCCCAATCATCCCTGTGATTGTTCTTGTTATGAAACAGTCTTATGATGATGCCTGTATTTTACAGAAGGGGCGATGTGTTTTTTCCCAAGCTGCCAGGGGAAGCTGCTCTGTCTCTGTTTCATTTTCCCTGGAAATGAAATGTGGAGTTTTACACCTGGCAGATCAATTGCCTTTCAACATCTGTGTTTCCCGTGTTTCCCAAATGAATGTCTGTTATTTGGAAGCATAGCAGAAAAGAAGACAGAAAATGACTACAGAAAGAACTGAAGCAGAATCTTTCATTTAAGCAACTGTAATGCAAGAAAAAGGGATGAAGTCTGATTGTTGTTCTTTTTTTCCTTCTGTGCAGTGAACGAGGCTGTTAACTGTATAATGCCTTTGATTTGTGGGTCCTTTTTTTGATGGCAGACAAGCAACCAGAATCAGTGTCTTCACTAGGGTGCTCTGCACCTGGCCTCTCAAAAAACCTTTAACGTAAATATCCCCAGCTTTTGCTGGATGCCTGGCAATGAGTGCTTTGAGTAGGCTGGATTGGTATTGCTCTTGTTTCCGCCTAGGCAATTGGATGCACTCAAAGTTATCCCAGTAAAGCTTAAGTATTGCCAAACCAACAGGATTTGCCTGTCTGCAGAGCAAAGGTGCTTAGAATTGTTCCTATGCTGCTGCTGTGGAGATTCCTGGGAAATTAAAGTTTTGCATTTATAGAAGAGAATCTGTGGGCAGACCATCCACCAGTGCACCTATCCTCAGCTCACTGCCAGTGTCAGATAGTGTACATTTTGTATTTGTAGTGTTCTCCACTCCTTTTTTCCATTACTTTTGAGGAATCAGGACAGCAGCGGATTTTGTGTGTCTCTGGTGGGTACCAAAGCCATGGAGGAGGAAGAGTGGGTTGATGAAAAGTAGCAGGTCTGGGCTTCTCAAACCTCTGGTGGCTTTGAGGACCCAAAAGGGAGGCAATGCAAGGAGCAATGGTTTTCAGCAGGCTCTAGGCCACTTGGGGTATTTGAGACTCACAGGCAAGATTTTGGCACTCCACTGAAGTTTGTATTTTCAATCTCGGCTACGTTTTACATTGGCCTTTGTCCCAGATGAATGTTGCCTTTTATTCAGGACAAGTTGTCTTTTCAGCAATGTTTAAATGTATTTTTAATGTGAATTATCATGTTATATGGTACAGCTTCTGAAACAGAAAGAGAGGCTTTGAGAAAGCTTTTTGCTGGCAGTAAATTAGATTCAAGTTTCTGTGATAAGCTGTAATAGCTCTTCAGAGCAGATGTGTTTTATCAATTTAAGAACACAGATTCAGAAAACATGTACTGCGTTTAGACTTTCAAAAATGTATTTTCATGTTAGTGTATACACAGTCAGCAATAAATCCATAGAAGCCATTACTTTCTTTCGGTTAAACATGATGCAGCTTGCACTGCACCTATTACTTACATACAGGGTGTTGGAGGAGCTTTTCTAGCCACATGTTGCTTCTTACAGCAAAGCTGGGTGCTTACTGAAATGATGGGCTAACAGTCCAGATTTGGCCAAGGGAAAAAGCACCCTACAAGGCAGATAATCCACATGCTGTTGTATAGACCCACAGCACACAGAAGCCTCACACAGTTATATCTGTGATCCAGTTCCCTGACACAGGGACTGCTGTGGTTACTGCTACACATGGTGAGAGACATGTCACTGACATGTCCTCCTTCTCCCAAATGTTATTGCTCTCAGCCCTGGGGGAGGATGCTGGTGCAAGCTGCCAGCTTGGGCTGTGCTAAACTCCCACCAATGCCCACTCATTGCAGCACTGCTCATGCATCTCACTCTGCTCAGGGGGATGGCCCTGCATGGTGTAACAGATGTCAGCTAGATTGTACAGCCCTGTGATGGTGACCCACAGGAAAGTCAGCGTCGTTCCCATTTCATAGGTGCTTCTGTGGCAAATCACTATTGGGTTTTATAGAGAAAGGAGGATCACATTTTCTGGGTGTTGTATGATAAGTATGGAATAAATTCTTCTCTATTGCCTGGCCATCCACCTCTGTTTTGCAACAGCACCAGTCTGTAAATGAGGCGCTTTTACTCACCCTAGCTATAAGCAGTGATGAACACTGCCAACCAACACTTCTTAAATTTTTTTTCCTGGGAAGAGCATATCTCAGAGCAGGCTGCTCATTTCTGCACAAATGTCTGTTTTTCAACCAGGCTGTGAAAATAGTCAACAGAATTTTCATGACATTTTCACCAAAAAAAGCAGTCAAACGAGGGAAGGTTTTGCTAAGCAGCAGGTTGATTTCTTCACTGCTGTAGAACATAGGGTGCTCATATATATTGAGAGAGGCCTTGAATAGGACCTTACCAATACAGCCCATGTTACTTCTGTGCACGGTACATTTTCCAGTCCTCCTAATAAACTGGCTTGCTAGGGTTAGAGAATTAAGAGGCTAGAAAAGAGGCTACTTGAAATTTATTTCTTTCCAGCAAGGCTTTCCTAGGGAAGCAAGTCTTATGCAACAGTGTTGACTGTCCGGATTGGACCTCTCAGTGGCTGAATCCTTTGTTTATTTTAGAGAGTCTTTCAAAGGAAGAATAAAGGTCTGAGTCATTAGTAAATTCCATCTGTCATGAAAATTAGCCCCAAAAAGTAAAAGGCAAAATGTTTGCCCCAGTTCAGGCCAAGTCTGCAACATCACCATGTTAGTTGCTAACTGCTTGAGTACCCACATCAGAGAGAGAGTTTAAGGATGTCCCACCTGAAAGGTTTCCCCGGAAGCTTGAAATCAACCACAATACACAGATCTGCAAGAAGCTAGTTTTCATTAGGTTCGAGTGTGTGAGGGACTGGCTCTCAAACCTCTGCTTCCCCTCGCCAGCACCATTTCTATATGGCCTGATTTCTTTCGGAAACTTTCTCTGCAGCCCTGAAAAAAATGCTCAGATCTCAAACGTTTAAGACAGCTTTCCCCCAAGTAAGGCACTGGGTGCTGATAGACATGCACGCTCAGGACATACAAGGAATTTTCCGGAAAACCCTGCTGAGATGAGGTCAAGTAGAATGAGTAGATATTTTCAGTCTTCGTTGTATCATTCAGTTGTCTTCAATCCTCAGAAAAGCCTCTAGGGTTTCCAGGCTAGTTCCAATGATGTGACACGATGCTGGCTGTGTTGTTTCCTCTGATAGCCAGATGTGTTTCTGTTTCATTCTGTGGTTAGGTTGAAAGGGGTTGCCCATGGTTTGGGATTTCCACCTCAGTTCCTTCTTTCAGCATGGAGGAAATTCACAACTTCTCCTCACAGTGCGACGTGCTGTGGATCGTGACTATTTTTGTGAAAACCCTTTTCTAGTGCTATTCTGCCTGGAGCTTCACGACAGCAACCAAAACAGATCTGTTCACTTTCAGTTATTTGCACAGAGTAAAACAGCTCCAACTGGAAATACTGAATCTGATGGCAGAGGAGCCAGCAGCCTGGTGCTACAAGTCCATATGGACATCCCCAGCCTGTGTGATTTGGGAACCTGAAGTGGGTCTGCCTGTTGGAGTGCCCTTACATCAGACATCCCCTTTGTGCTCAGAGTAATAAGCTTTGGACTGGGTTGGGTCAAGAGCAGAGAAGCTGGTAAATGCCAATGTGTTGTGTAGGAGGAAGTGTCTGTGCCAAAGAAAGCCACAGAAAACACAGCTTTACATTACCTCATCTCTACTGCACATTCTTCAGCTGCTGGGCTGAGTTGCCCTGGGGCAGATATCCTCACCAAGCTGTGCTTCTTGATTCCTCTGCTTAGGGTCTGGTGCCTAGCAGGATGAGTGCTACCTCTTATTGCAAGATTCCATAGGGTCTGCCACCATGGACATTGTCATGGACTGATTGTGAGATCTCTTAGCTTTATTCTGAAGTGCAGAGTAACAGCCCGTGTGAACATGTTGGTCACCTGTAAAGTTCTGGTGGGTGGCTAACTAGGCTAGGAAGGAGATATTGTAGGAAAAAAGGGCATGCTTAGACACGGGCTGAATGGCCTCCTGGTGGCTGAGAGCAGTGCTGGCAGGGAAATGTTATATTCACGTATTGTTCTTCACTTGTTTGGCCCCAGGAGATGAGAACCAGAGGCTGTGGTTTCTGCAGCTGGTGATTCAGTTTCACAGATCGCTGTCCCTCGTTGGCAGGTGGATCTGCTGGCTGACTTTGGAACATGGCAGTGAGGCTCTGACCCACGAAGGTGATCTCGAGTACAGATCTGCAAAATTCCACTTTTCATTTGGTGCAAAGCAGGAATTTAATTTTCCCTTAGATGTAATTCCTCTTTAAAACAAAACCTCCATGTACAAAACAAAGTCCTGACTTTGGATTGCAGAAGAGGAAAAAGATGAGTCACATGGTTATAGTCACGCAACCACCGTAACTTTACTTTCTGCAACAGCCACATAAGGCTTATTCTTAAGCACTGGATATCTTCTAGACACGTTAGAAAGAAAGAGTTCAGAGGTATGATTGTGTGATTTGAGAGGAAGAGTGCTAGAAGACTTTCTTAGGCTGTATTTGAGCACTCATGCGCTAGAAGCCATTTGCTTGACAAATTTCACGAGCATCTAGGGTGTTACTGCTGTGACTGAAAGGCTGAGGCTTGTGTCAGTGTCCATACAAACCCCTTGACGAGAGCAGGTGACGTGGTAAATTCAAACCAGCCAAACAAAAACCTTGGTAAAGCCACAGGATGTTATTTTGTTTGGGAAAACTTAAGAACAAGTGTCCGTGACCTCGGGTGGGAGGGTGGTGAAATCTCATCTTATTGTTAAATAAGATTGTTAAAAAAACAAAAGAGCAAATTTCTACAAGCTGTCATCACAAATATGGACAGAAGGTGACTGTGCACCGAGCAGAGCAGAAAGCTTTCTGGACATGTTTCACAAGCTCTCCCACAACCAGCCTTTTATGGAAACCCCCTGAACAATCTGGGTTATTTCATAGTGCTTGAACTAAAACTACCCTTCCAGCTTGCGGATGAAGTATTTGGATTTGTGAAAGCACTGCTTAGCACGCATGTATGCAGCGTTGCTCTTGCAGGGGCACTCTGCAGGCAGGGGAGGCAGTGGGGCTGGAGGAGTCCTGGGTGCCACCGAGTCACCACGGCACAAACAGGTCCTCTGTTCTCATAGGTGGGAAAATGCTCCTCTCGGAGCTGTCTGGGCTTTCTGTATCTCCACGGACACTTGCAGTGTTATAAATAGCAGTGCTGGGGCTACGAAGGAATGCAGGGCTGTGACTAATGCTCTGTTTGAATAAAGCGCCTTCTGCTGTGGATTTATGTTTTTATTTGCAGTTTACATCCAACATTTACAATCTCCCCTTCCTGGAGAGCATGACAAATTCGGTAGGGAGAAGCTTTACTTTCTATTGGTAAACTAGAATGGCCTCCAGCATTGGGTCTTTTGCAGATCCCTGCACAAACGTAGGCCACAGCGAAAGATGGTGTAATTTACTGTAAGAAGGACTCTAAGGCTGTATCTGTGGGCTAACATATTGTGTGGAACATTATTCGGGTATGCAGATGTTAAAGCATCTTTCAGGAGCAAATCTTTTTTTGTGTGTGTATGTAAGTGGAGATGAGAAGTGCTACTGGCACAGACCTCATCCTATGTGAAGCAGCCAAAGCATTCCTCAAGATTTAATGGCCTTTTAATGAAGAATTCAAAATTCAGTAGTGTAAACAAGAATATCAGCCTGAAAACATACTCTTAATCCTCTCAAACTCATATAGAAAGCCTTGCTGATAGTAGGATCAAAGCTGGCCTTTGAGGAGCAATGGGAAGCATGAACTGTTACAAACTCTTTGAAAACAAAACAAAACAAAACAAAACAGCTACATTTGTCTTCTTTTCCCAAGTGTTTCAGCCACAGCTTTACTAGTGCATGTGAGTGTTACTAATAGCATGCTAGGAAGGCTTGTCCAGTCACACCTTGCCTTCACTAGTTTACACACCTTGCCTTCACCTCTCTGCAATCTTTTTGTTCTCTATTAAATGGTTGACTGGATTACTAATTAAAAGGCACAAATGGCTTTCCACTTGCAATGATTCCAGAGGTCTTCATTTCCTCCAAGGTCCAGCAATGTGAGTTATTGACACAGCTCAAACGTTCACATCTTCGTTAGCCTAAAAAGGCATGGAAGATATGATAACAAACTTAGCACGTTGCTCAATGTAAGAAGATAAAGGGCCAGCCACAACCAGTTATGCCTCTGGCAGCATATGATGAAGGAACGTGCCTGATGCAGGAATATCTGAGCAAATAAATGCTACTGTGGCTATTGGGAAATCCTGTCCTGCTTTAGCCTTGTGCTTTGCTGCAAGAGGATGTGTAACTGACTGTACAGAAAATCTAGAAGTGCTTGTGTTAGAAGGGACCTGAAGATAATTCAGTTTCATCCCCCTGCTATAGATAGGGCTGCCACTCACCAGCTCAGGCTGCCCAGGGCCCCATCCAACCTGGCCTTGAATGCCGCCAGGGATGGGGCATACACAGCTTCTCTGGGCAGCCTGTGCCAGTGCCTCACCACCTTCTGAGGGAAACATTTCCTTCTAATATCTAATCTAAATCTCCCTTCTTTCAGTTTAAAATTATTCCCACTTATCCTATTGTTATCCAATCACATGCAAAGTTGCACTCCTTCAGCCTATCTTCATAGGAGAGGTGCTCAATCTCTCTGATCATCTTTGTGGCCCTCCTCTGAACTCATTATAACAGCTCCACATCTTTCTTGTGCTGGGGGCCCTAGGCCTGGATGCAGTACTCCAGATGAGATGCCCTCATGAGGGCAGAGTAGACGGGGATAACCACCTCCCTTTCCCTGCTGGCCACCCCACTTTTGATGCAGGCCAGAAAACTGTTGGCCTTCCGGCTGCAGGTGCACACTACTGCTGGCTCATGTCCAGCTTTTCATCTACCAAGACCCCCATGTATTTCTTCCCAGCATTGTTTCCAATGTGTTCTTGCAGTCTGTTCTCATATCTGGGATTGTCCTGACAGAATTTCAACAATTTGCACATGGTCTTATTGAACCTCATCAAGTTCTCATGTCCCTGCTTTTTGATCCTGTCCAGGTCCTTTTGGATGGTGTCCTTTCCTTCTATTGTGTCAACTGCATCACTCAGCTTGCTGTCATCAGCAAACTTGATGAGGGTACACTCAATTCTAATGTCTGTCATTGACAAAGATGTTGAAGAGTGCCAGTCCTGAGGCAGACTCTAAGGGACACCACTCGTCACTGGCCTTCACCAGGACATAGAGCCATTGACCATAACCCTCTGGCTGTGACCATCCAACCTATTCCTTATCCACTGAATAGCCCATCCTCCAAATCCATCTCTCTCCAATTTAGAGGTGTATTGTGGGACTATATCAAAGGCCTTGCAGAATTCCTGGTGGACAACGTCCGTTTGTCTTCCCTTGTCAACTGATGCAGTCACTCCACTGTAGAAGGCCACCAGATTGGTTGGACATGATGTGCCCTTGGTGAAGCCATGTTGACTGTCTTGAATCACTTCCCTTTCTTGTGCATGTGTTCGCATAGCTTCCAGGAGGATCTGTTTCATGGCCTTTCCAGGCACAGGGGTGAGGCTCACTGTAGTTCTCCAGATCTTCCTTTCTATTCTTCTTAAAATGGTAAAAACTCAGCACCCTTAATTGTGTCCTTATTGTAGATCAGTCTGGGGCTCCTCTGCCAGTATGCAGGACAGGGTATGCCCAACCCAGCTGCTTCTGACCAGTGGGAAATCCCACCAGGGGAATCTCAGCAGTGAAGCAAAGCCATTGCTTCAAGAACTCTGCTTTTCTGCCACATTGCATGCACAAACTGTGAGGAAGTGAGATAGCGGCTGGTGATGCTGGGGACTTTTGACAGGCACCTGTTGCATCCACTGATGTTGTGAAGGGTCCCGGAGGGGATGAGGAGCCTCTGCCAGTGATTGATCACAGACCTTCAGCCTCTCCAGTGTAATCTGTGCACCTGACCCTGAGGCTGAAGGGAATAAATGCTTGCTCTCATGACACACAGCAGGTGACATCATTGCTTGAGGAGTGCCAGACAGTGTTGTAATAGTCTCACATGCTCATCTTCTGGATGGGCTAGTTTTGCTCAAGCTTCAGAAGACAACTTTCTTGTTACTTCTGAGGTGGTTCCTTTCCTGATAAGCTGTTATAAATGGCAATAAAATCTGCTTTATGCTCTCAGCTTTCCAGAGAAACAGCAACTCTCAGGTCAGGGCAGCACATTGCGGATGGCCAAGCACTGCAGTCAGGTTGATGACTTCTGACTTGAGGGCTGTCTGACTGCCGTGTACACCAGGTCCGCCCTAGGAGGGCTGCATCTCATTTAAATAACTCAGCTGTATCCAGAGAACCACCTAAACCCAAGCTGCTCACCTGCCTTCCACTCTCCATCTTGTTAAGAAAAATGGAGGTGAGTTATAGGCAGAAAGGGCCTGTAATCTACAACTACCTCATCACCCTCCACAACTCTATGAAAGGCTGTTATAGTTAGGTGGATGGAGGTCATCCTCTTCTCCCAGGTAACAGTGATAGGACAAGAGGAAATGGCCACAAGTTGTGTCAGGAGAGGTTCAAGTTGGATGTTAGGAAAAATTTCTTCTCAGAAATTTCTCTTCACATCAGAAGGAGTGGTGAGGCACTGGAACAGGCTGCCCATGGAGGTGGTGGAGTCACTGTCCCTGGAAGTATGGAGGAGATGCATGGATGTGGCACTGAGGGACACGGTTTAGTGAGTGTGGCAGGGATGGATTGGTGGTTGGATTAGATGATCTTAGAAACCTTTTCCAGCCTTTATGATTCTGTATTTTGTCTACCAAGCTGGTAGAGTGGTGGTCACGGGGCAGGGACCATTATCCAACATTAGGTTTACTGGCCTAGGGCAAACCGTACAAGTGTGTTCACACAAAAATGTGTATTCACAAAATGGACTTGTAGTCTGTATCTCAGCTGGTGTCTCAGTATCCAAGTGTCAGAGAAAGACAGAAAGATGCCAGAGTTCACACTACCACATCTCAGCCAGTGGCTGACTTCTAGACAGTGCTTGTTCAGGTCCCCAGGGTCAGTGCAGGTTTCCAGGGCAGTGACCAAATACTCAAAGTCCATGAGCAAATGGGAAGCAGCACCACTCCCCTGCTCTACAAGCCTTGAAGCATGAGTGTCCAACCTTTTGGCATGCCTGGGCCACATTGAGTGAAGAGGAATTGTCTTGGGCTGCATGTATTTATTTTGCACCAAAAATAATCCCTCCTATTTATTTCCATGGGACTACAACAGATACAAAGAGCCCAATAACACTCATTAGTAGAGCAAATTCTCAGCTACAAAATGCTGTTTTTCAGCATAGTCACCACCATGAGCTATGCATTTTCACTGACAATGAACAAGAGCCTGCATGCCATGTTTGTTAGAATCTGCACTAGCAGAGGTGACCCGCTGTTGCCACTGCTGAAATGCACTACCCGCTGCCTCACTGTGCTCATATCCACTGTTTGGTCTCCAGAAACGTTCAGCAAGTGTTGATGAATGTCAGTGGGTGCCACTTTTTCCGCACGGAGGAATTCAATGGCACACCTTTGCTTCATTCCCACTTCCAAGTTAGATGCCATTTTGTCAGACTTTCCCTCTGCTGCCATCTGTCACATGGCAACAAAATGTAATGGGATACTGGTGTGAAGGTTCATCCACTACTGCTATCCTACCAACATCTGCCTCTGACGTTGCTGGTTAATATAATAAAATAGGAAGCATTACTATCAGCCCTGTAAAATATATAAAATGATTAATGTACTTAAGTAACAAAACTTATTTTAATCTTTAGTATTTTTTATTAAAACAAGAAAATCATAACACTACTGGGATATTAACCTTTTTTCTTGGGAAACTAATGCATCAATAGTTGGTTTGATGGAAGTGGCTTCAATTCTCAGTGAGCTCTCAAGGTGTTTGTCAGAGATTTTTGATGAAATTTCACTCTTCCTATACTTCATTCTTGAAAACAGTTGCTCAGAAATGTACGCACTGTCAAAAAGCGATGACAGAATAAGGTGCCGTTTTGAACAAAGGATATTTCTCTGGTAAGAGAGGGCTTATAGAAGTCTGGTGCATAATATGGTGCACTGACCATAAGATGTGGTCAGATCTTTGTTTGAGTTGAATATCTGATTGCAACTCCATACATACTATTTGAAAATCTGCAAATAATGTATTTATGTCAGCTGAAAAGAGAATTAAAGATATACCAAAAAAAATGATTATATTTTTGGCAGTCTTGAAACCTATTCTCAAATTCCTGCATCTAAACAAAAAGCATGGATGTGTACTTTTTGCCATTCCCAGGACTGTGTTTAGCCAGTGTTTCACAGTGTATACAATTATTTGCCACCACAAGAGTCAGCACTGCCCTGTACCCTCCCCATGTCCCATTTTCAGCCCATGCAGTGCCGATTGGACACCTCTGTGTGGTTGTTGTGAGCAATAGGTGCATGCCCCAGGGCTGGGTTGGGCCACTCTATGGGGCAAAGCCACCACCATGATGGTGCAGGGCAGGGAGCAGCTGCAGGACAGGCTGGGCTGGGCCACGGGTGGCCTGCAGATTGGTCATGTCAGGCTTTGAGAGACAGGAAGGAGCAGGAGAGAAGGTGCGATCTGCTGATGGAGAAATGGCCATGAAGGGACCACAGCATCAGTGCGGCTCTGCAGCTGGACCACAGGAGTGACGAAGATGCACCCATGAGCCCAGCCCCCATGGTGTGTGCTCTTGTGACCTCTGCTCCCAGGTCACAGAGTTGCTTCAAGCTACACTTCTGAGAAAGGGAAATGTCCTAAGTGCACTCAGTTTACCTCACGGGGCTCTAGTTCTGTTTATTATACTGAACTCTTTTCTTTCACTAGATCACTTCTGCTTCCCCTTCAGAAAAGAGTGCTGACCAGATCATACATTATTCAGAAAATACACTGGGCCTTGTTACATAATTTAGCATTTTTTTCCTTCTGTTCAAGCACCTCCAAAATTTACATCAAGGAAATTAATTTCAAGGGCTTTTCTTTCCTCAAAATCTTTCAATTACTGAATGCCAATACTGAAAGTAACTACACATTTCTGTTTCATAAAAACAGATAAAAGGTAACAGGAAGCACAGCCTTCTTTGTACCCCACTAAAAGTTAATGGAATCTCTTTGTTTCATTCTCCTACGGTTATAAAAGTGCTGCTTTATATTGCAACTTGCAGAAACATAAATAAACCTGTGTATTTATGCACATAGATGGTGACTCAACTGCTTCAGATACAAGGGTCTTCCAAAATTGCCATCTGATATGGGAGAGGGGAGAAATGTAGCAAGTAATGCTCAGTGTAATACAAAATTAAAGAAGCAGCAAAACAGCAATTCCAACTACCCTGTTCTGTGTATTGATGCAAAGAAGAAAATAGGGCTTAATCAGTATTCACTCTGGTATCTCACAGTGCATGATGTTGGAATAACTCAAAATATAATGGCTTTTGTCTTGATTGGGATAGGTTTTTTCTTGACATAAGCAGGAGTAGACAGTGCAGTATGGGTGATACTGTTCATGGCTGGTAACCAGCTTTAATAGCCACCTGAATGCATGATTTCTCCTAGTCCCTGGTCAAGCAGAGGGTAAGCAGAGGAGTAACGCTGTGGTTTCCCTGCCCGAGCTGATTTACTGCACTGTTAAGTCTATCGCTAATAATAGAGCAACCGAAGCCAAGGGGAACTGTAAGGCAAAGCAGGGATTTACAGTAACCAGAAAGCAAGGGTTTAAAGCAGCCAGGAAGAAAGATAATTGCAAGTTGCAGCATAATTAAATTGTAATATCAGCTGCAAAGCATTAAGGGGCTAACCTAACAGCATGCATCCATGCAGATCTGCACAAAACACTTGCCTGTTCCTCAAGGGTTTTGTTGGCATTGCCTCAACAATCCCCAAACACAGCCTGAGCATAGATCTAATCCAGAAAGGAAATGCTTGGAGGTGAGATCTCTCAGCATCTTGCAGTGCCCATCTTGCATTTAGAACTGATCTGAGTGCCAACAATTCCATTCTAAATGCCTTGCTGAGAGTCCCATTGGGACAGGTGAGAGCTTTATTTACCAGGCAGACACTCCTCTTGTGCCATGCACAGTCTGAGTTTGTGTATGTGGTGAGACCGTGCAAGATGTATTGCTGCTGGAGAACACCACAGTTCGAGGAGGGTTTTGAAACAGAAGAGGTATCAGTGACTTAGAAGAAAAGAGAAAAACAGCAAAGTTTTTGCCATCAGGAAGGGGGTCTCCTTGTAGCTTTTATCCTGTACTTTTGGAGCTGGGTGCTGGTTTCTGGCACCCTGGCAGAGTGCTGCTTAGGGCTGCTGCTTTTTTTCAGTTTCGTGTGATCCGTGACCAAATCTGCTGCTGGGCTTTTATAGAGCTTTAAAATGTGCCCCTTGCTCCCCACCTTCATCCGTGATTCGCATTTATTAACTGTATGTACAGCAGCAGTGTTCTCCAGCTTACTTTTCAGTTAAGGCACAAAAAGAAGTCGTTGCACTGCTGTTGCTGCACAGGAGCAGTCTCTACTTCTAGAACTAAAAAGATTGTCAAAATAACATTTTTTTTTGCTGCTGCATTGTGCCACATGCTGGGCTGGGGGACGGTATGGGAAGCCAGCGTTGTGCAGGAGGATGGGGCACGGGACATCCATCCCCGCTGAGCTGGAGCGGCCAGGAGAGTGGATGTGTCCATGGCTCCCACACCACACCTCAGCTCCTGCGGGAACCCGCTTTGTTCGGGCATGAGGCAAGCCTCCCTGGGCTGAGCTTACAGATCTATTTTTGCTGCTGCTAGGTTTCAATTCCCTATAAGCTATTGAGTAGGGCAGAAAAAAAATTCTGCTGGGAAAAACGACTCCGTTGCCCTTTTGGATGCGGTGCTGTGACTTGACCTCTGGCCCAGAGTAGGCCTATTTTTCCAACACCAGGTCTGGGCTCAGGAGCTGCTGAAGTGACACTTTCTCACACAGATGTATTAAGCCACGCACCAGCTGATGATGTCCTATCCAAAGCACTGAAGGATTTTTTTTTGTCTCTGAAAATATAAATTCTGCTAAACTAACCCCTCCGGCAGTACGCCATTTCAGTGTTCCTGGCCAGACAGTACTTATCTAAGTATGTTAGCAAACTGGTACTTAGATCAATGTTTCTCTGCCATATCTTCACCTGAATGATTTTATCCATTTTAAAGCTACGCTATTTTACAGAAGCCAAAATAATGGCTCTTTCTTTCCAGCAAGCGTTCCTGAAAGCTTCATTAAACTGAGCTTACCTGGGACGTATACTCCAGACAATTCTGACATATCAATCATGCTGTCTTAACTCAGAAGCAGTGACGAGTTTTACAGTTCTGGTGTGACGTTCTTTTGTTTTTATCTTCTCAGTGTGATTATCGCTCTTGATAATCATAGAAGGATTTCACCTGACTTTGAGTTTAGGTGTACTCGAATTCATTATACTGTCTAATTTATATTTGATACAAAATGACAATAGCTAGGAATTGTATTGACAGAACTTTATTGAAGATAATTACTCAATAGGAATCATTCTGGATGAGTTAATCAGATTGAAAATCTGCTTCAATTTTACAGCACTCCAGCAATAAGAAGTGTAGCTACACACATTTTCCTTGCTAAATTGTAGCTATAATTCTGTTTAAAACTCTTTGAGTTCTATCAGGTAAATTTGAGCTCCCCAGAGAAGCCTGTAACACCTAAGCTCAACTTCTGAGATTTGATTAATTCGCAATTGAAGATGATGTTGCTGCAGGCAGACATCTCGCTCGCTTCCCTGCGATGGCAGGTTGTCACTTGCTTCGGGAAGATGGCTTGGTGGGAAGGCTGGGAGAAGCTGCTGCCTCAGTGTTATCGAGGCAAGGGGCTGTTCTCCTTTTGTGAAGCAGGCAGGACAACTGGCTGCTGCCACCAGAGCCTGAGGTTTTCTCTCCTTCAGCCAAACCCCAGGGAAGAGCTCAAGACCCGGGTTTCCCCCCAGCCCCTTTTCTCTGCAGGTTTCAGTCACTGGCCTCCATGGGACTAGACACAGGCTCTCATGCACATAACTCGCTTTGGGATTTCAGAGGCCTTATGCTCAGCGCTTTGCAGAATCGATATACCGACATAAGAAATATTGATCGTAGCTTTCAGTGTGGTTACGCACATTTTCCCTCAATAGGTTGTAATAATTTGCTCACTTGGTTATGATCTGTGTCCACTTGAAAGAGCTGTCATAACTGAAAACCTAAAACCGTGCCTTTTTGTTAATCTATTAAAATTCACTGAGAAGCACAGGTCTTCTCTGTGATATAGTGGCTGTTTGCAATCTTTGGCTGGAAACTGGTATGCACAGGACTGGTTTTCCCATAACTGCCTTCTGATGAAATACTCTGGAAATGATTTCCAGAAAAAATCTAACAGTAAACAATGGAGTGGAGGAAAGAAAGAGATGAACAATTGGCCTTGCATTGAGGTACATGCACGGTGTGCTCACACAAAGGAGGCATTCAGTGGCCACAATAGCTTATATAGGCTTGACCTAGTAAGTGGTGTAATTGCCACTCCGGCATATTCAACTGGTATTTATTTCATGTCATGTCTAAAAATGAATTGAGTCATAAAAGTGAGAAATAAAGATTACTGAAGATAGGGACATAGATGTAGAAGGCAGACGAAGACAGAATGATCATGCTGAGAAGTCATATTGAGAGTGTGCATTATGGATCAGTTAATTCTTTCGTAGACTATTAATTCAAGGTTTATTTCTTAGTGCTGAAGCCTCAGTGTCCTAATGCACTTAGACAGAGGAATAAAATGAAAAGATGGGGTGGGCATGATTCGCCAGCCAGAGAAGAGAGTTGCTGCGTCTGGCCCACCCTTCCACATGTTCCATCCTTCCCACTAAAACACATTCCGATTCTCTTCTACATCTTGGAAAACACTTATGTTATTGTGCTTCAGCTGGTTTATTTGTATTCATTTTCCTCTTAGCCAAACAGGTTTGTTTATTGGGAAGCATTGCAGCACATTGCTGTGCATTCAAGTTACTTCAGTTTGTCTGTTTACTTTCTGCAGGTCTCAGAGGTTGTCAGCTGCTTGTTCTGAGGGTCTGGGCCAGCAAATTATCAGTGTTCACCTTAACACTGATTCCAGAGCTTCATGTAGCTTTGTATGGATTTTTACATTGCTGTTTGTATCTGTTGTACCAGCCCTGGAACATCCTTCACTGGGAACTCTGGGTGCAAGCCACTCTGCAGAGAGGAGAAAAAGGCAGTCACTGCCTTAAAGGTTGTGCAAATGTTTTCTTGATCTTCACTCCAGGAGGTGGAAAAGACAATGCAATGTTGTGCTAGCAGTCCTCCTGGTAGCACGCTAACATGACTTCTCCCTCCAACTCGTCTTCAAGGCTGGGTCCAGACTCTGTTAATTAGCATCAGCCTAATTAGTGAGCACAGCTCCATAGTGTCATAACTCAGCAATCCTGTTTCTGGTGTCAGGTGCAGCACCTGGAGTGTAGCAGTAACTGGGAATGCTGCTGGAGTGCAATCCTACAGGGAGGAAATGGAACAATGACAAGCCATAGCAAAGGCACTGTGCTCCAGTAAATGTCTTCAGCCCTGGAGGAAATGGCAGACATGAAAGCTGTACAAAGGTGGCCTTAGGGGGAATGCATTTTTGTGGGGAGAACTGCTGGATTTGCTAGACCTGATCCATCCTGATCCAAAGGGCAGGAAGGCTATACTACCTGAATCTAGCAGAATGGGGCCATTGCCATTTGCATTGTAGTGCCCTGTGCAACTACACAACTGCAGGCTCTGCTGTGGCTGCCCAAAGCTCTGGGACAAGGACAAAAAAAAAAAAGTGGTGTTTGATTTCAGTGTCATGCTTTCTTTGCTTGGCTGTGATGCAGATGGACATACCAAGTAACCCTGGGGCACCCTGACACAAATGGGAGAATTTATTTGCTTCTCTGCTGATTTAAGTGAGAAAAGAATCAATCCAATTACTCTAAAAGATGCCAACAGACCTGCATTGCCTTACATCAGATTTATTTTCATGTCCCTGTTAAAACGTTCCTTCCCCTGCACTTTCGTTCAAGCAGACTGTTTAAGATGGTTAAGCAGGATTTCCAATAGGCTATGACAAACCAACTTTAGTTGGTTTATGCGAATATATTCTATGAATTTGCTCAGTCTTTCTAGGAAAAGAAATATTAAAAAAAACTGTGTAAGATTATGCAAACCTATCTTCCTTAAGTTTAGACTAAACACGGGTATAAAAAAAATAGACCCTGGTGTGGGAAGCTGGCTCCTTGCTTTTGCTCACTTTCACAGCCATAATTACAGACCTATGAATTAGATGCAGGGGAAGCAATGTTTCTCAGTTGCATTAATGAACTCAGCCTCATATCTTACTGCTAGCCAAGTACTTTCACGCATGAGATACTACATAAACCCTCTAAACCTTCTATAGGAAAAAGTCGAAACCTCACTGGAAAAGGTGTATTTGCATTGACCAGCTGCTGTGCCAGCAGGAAGCAATCTCTTGCCATTATCAGTTCCTACTGTGCAAGCTAATCTGGAAACTGCTAAACTTCTATCCATGTAGATTTTGCGAATAGAAGGTGGGGGCAAATGGCCCACAGATGGCCTCAGCCTACTCTGTGGAAGACAGGAGATGATGGAGAATTCTCAGATATCTTTAAGAAAATAAATAAATAAAATAAAAATTCAGTCATAGTCTATTCAAGTATTTGATATTGTACCGGTATGGCATAAGCCTGGCTTCAGCAGAACTTCTGATCAGTAAACTAATTGTTTTCTGTATCTTTGTGCAAGGATATGTAGCCTAACTTAGATCAGCACTGTATTTTAGGAAGGTGATTTAAAAGAGAAATAAATTCAACTATTTTTTAGATCCTACAGGGAGAGCAGAGAAAGGGGAAAAAAAAAAAGAAAAAAAGAGGAGGAATGCCCAACAAACGTTAAGAGCATTTGAAAACAGGCATATCGCTGAATTAAAATGGAGCAGGAACTCCAGTGCACCTAGCAGGCAAGAACCAGGAGGCTATTTTAACCAAACCATAAGAAAGCAAAAAATTTTACTGTATTGAGCCAATTTAAAAAAAGAAAAAGGAAAAAAAAAAACCACAAAACAAACTACAGTAGGAAATAGATAAGGAAGAAATAGGAAGAGCTAAAATGGAAAGGGCAAATGCTACAGCTGCAGGGGAAAGAAGCATAGCACCCCCCACCTCATCCCCCACCAAAAAAACACCAACAAAACAAAAACAGTAACAAGAAATCCTTGAAGTATCAGGAGGCCGGAACTTGGAAAATAGTTGGATTGTAGATAGCCAGAAGGATCACTTCAGAAACATGGATATCACTGAGCCATTGAGAAGTAATCCACTCAAGAGTGGTATTTTTTCTCTCCTAGTATTGTCAGATTGTGCTACTTGAAATTATACAGAAGAAAATGTATTGAAAGAAAATGTATTGGAAGAACTGAACAAACTGGAGAATATCTCCAGAGCTCTTAGGCTTGGCCAAACCTAAAAATGACAAAAGGGCTGTTATTAGTGAAAGCATTTATCTGACGTCCAAACAGGCATTGTCTTGGAGCGCTCAAAGTTGTCAGGAGTGCTTGATGTTCGAAAGTCTATTCTAGGGGATAAGACAACTGCAAATAACAAAGGTTTGTTTGCAAACCTGGCAAGTTAAATATCAAAAGATCACAGAACATTTGGAAGATTTGATTACTGGAAAATATGATAAGCAAGTAATGAGATATTTTAAGAAATGATTGACATGAAAATCATAGTAGTAAAGTGTAGATAGGTTAAATGATGGATAATAGTAGAATCGTAGAATTGCCAAGGTTGGAAAAGACCCTCAAGATCATCCAGCCCAACCATCCACCAATATTTCCCCATTAAACTATGTCTGTTAGTATAACATCTAAATGTTTCTTGAACACGTTAAGGTCTTCAAGGGACGGTGACTCAACCATCTCCCTGGGCAGCCCATTCCAGTGCCTGACCATTCTTTCAGAGAAGAGATTTTTCCTAATATTGAACCTAAACCTCCCTTGGCACAACTTGAGGCCATTCCCTCTCGTCCTGTCACTAGTTAGTGGCCAACCGCCACCTCACCACAATCTCCTTTCAGGTAGCTGTAGAGAGCTATAAGGTCTCCCCTGAGACTCCTCTTCTCCAGACTAAGCAATCCAAGCTGCCTCAGCTGCTCCCCATAAGACTTGAGCTCCAGACCCCTCACCAGCTTTGTTGCCCTTATCTGGACACACACTAGAACCTCAATGTCTTTCTTGAAGCGAGGGGCCCAAAACTGAACACAGTACTAAAGCTGTGGTCTCACTCAGAATTGTTTGAGTTGGAAGGGACCATTAAAGGTCATCTAGTCCAACTCCCTTGCAATGAACAGAGTCATCTACAGCTATAATGAGGTGAGAGAATGGATTTGGTCTTTGAGAAGGCATATACAAAATAGTTCTCGCTATTATGTAGAAGCTAACCTTTTCAGACTGTCTGCATTTGTCTCTCTGTGCTTAAACCCTTGCTGATATAATCCTGCCAACCTCAGCTGACCTGAGTCAGGGAAGGTTAAAAATGAAAACGGAGTTGGAGCGATGGACTATTTGCAGAAAGGTTGCAGAAAATTAGAACAGAGTTATGGTGTCATTCATAGACAGCAAAACTGTGTTGGTGGCTTTCCCTGGGCTTGGCATTTGGTGAAAAAAAGCTCAAGAGGACCTAGAGTACTTCAAAGGACTTGTTCTTTTGTTTGTTTGTTTGTTTTATCAAAGCTGTACTTGGAGAAACTACAGATTTGATTTTCTCCATCTTGAACACTTGTAACAGTGTGCTGTAGCAAGAGAAAAAAATTGAAATTGAAAGTAATTTTAGAATAACATGATTGATGGGTAAGTCTTCATTAGTGTTGCAACATGGAATTTTAGCCACCTCTTGTCTAAAAATATATAGCACGTATATTTCAAGGACAGAAGAAGAAAACAATGACGTTTTGACAAGAATGTAGATTTTCCTCCTTCTCTGGGGGAGCATCTGACTGCCAGAGCACTGGAAAGAAATTTCTGTAGCAGGAAGCCATCCCTTCATTGCCCTCCATAGAATTTGTCTCCGGTGGACGCCATTTGTATCATGATGACACAACTTTCATCATTTCATTTTGATGGAAGTTTTTCACACCTCGTGTTCCCACTGAAGTGCAGTTTATGTTGCAATGAAAACTGTGTGACAGAAAGTAGAGATACTGATTGCACTCTTTTCTTGTTCAGTCTATTCTGCACCTCTGCCCAGGTTAAATTTGCAAGATTAAGCTCCAAGTTACTCATGCTTTATAATAAATCTGAGGCGAGGGCTGAAGTTTAGGACTTTCATCCATTAGCTAACATTCATATCTTTCAAGGTCTGCAATAATAAGTTGGACTTACCCAAGGTCCCCTGCATTGCTACCTCTGTTCAAGGCAAGTCATTCTTGGGAGTACAGATATAACTGTATGTGATTTCAGTATGAGTTTGCCCCTTGTTTTTATTGCAAAGGGCACTGGAATCACCTTATGTTCTTGAAGCATTTTATCTTCTGGATGAAAACTGGACTTCCCTATCCTAGTTTTGCTTAAATCACATCACACTGTAGTTGGACTTCTGAGAAATTTTTTGTGCGGATTCTGTAATTTACCACTTAAAACAACTAATAAGTTAAATCCACGAGATCCAAAATTACTTCACGTGCTGATCTGCAGATGAGGAAGCACATATTGTGGAAGAAATTAAAGGCACTTTGTGTGTTTTAGTTCTAGAAAATCATAGCTGGTGACTAAGTCACTGATTTTACAAAGTGCTGGGCATGCAGTGTTTCTCCAGGCTGCTGTGAAAGTACTTCTTCTTGTCTTGACTTGAACAGAGATATTCCAGGCACTGGAGGGAGGAAGGCCAGGTGCAGTGATCAGATTGTACAAAGGGATGTGTAACTACTGCACAACACATTGCTTTCATATAATACAAAGGTCTTCTGAGAGAGCGAAGAACATCTGTGCTGGAAATGTCCTCTCAACTGATCTTGTCTTGTGGTACAGCATGATTGGTTCACTTACAGATTTTTCAAATGCAACTAAGCAAAATTCTTAAACAACTATATGGTTTAGTAGTAGTGTTAAGGCAATGCATTGAAGGTGTACCAGCGCTGAAGTGTATAGGTGATTCAAAAAGAAGGGAAGGGAAGGGAAGGGAAGGGAAGGGAAGGGAAGGGAAGGGAAGGGAAGGGAAGGGAAGGGAAGGGA
>JANHGO010000590.1:0-39628 GCA_024606505.1 Aquila spilogaster
AAGGAAGGAAGGAAGGAAGGAAGGAAGGAAGGAAGGAAGGAAGGAAGGAAGGAAGGAAGGAAGGAAGGAGGGAAGGAAGGAAAATCCATGTAAGCATGTTTAAATGCTGTTATTTATAGTTTATATATGTTTGGACACATCTTGGATGTTTAATGTCATGAGATTGTTTTTTACATGCAGCCCTTATTCAAGTGCACAATGACTTCAATATTTGTGACAATTTTAACTTTTTTAGAGAGATAATAACAAAAACAAAATCCCAGAGAGTCCAGCAAATATGGATGGCTCATCACCTCTGGGACAGAGACCAGTCCTTTTGCACAATCTACTCTAATGATAAAATGATTAAAAAAATAAAAGACATTTGTGATGGAGATAGGAAGTATGAGTGGCTGACTGCCTGACAGTAATATGTTTACTGATTATGGCTGATGAAAATCAAGAGACTTTGAATGAAGATCTTTCCTAGGTTATGCAACTTTTACCCATACACTCAAACTTGAAAATGCAATAATTTGATTACCTAAGTCACACAATTGAAAGTAATATTTAATCTGAGTAGCCTGAAAGCACATTAGTAAGATGGTAGGCAATATTATTTCCTAGGTATTTAGAATAGTTATTATATACCGTCATCTCATCACTTTGGGTTATTTTAGGTTGTGTATAGTCCACTGGAAATAAAGGGTGAAAGCTCAGTCTGAAAGCAGTGTATTCTTTTACATTGTTGTCACATTACATTGTGTCATTTCATTTGGTATTAAGAGTTGTCACATCATATTATGCTGTAGGTCAAGTAAATGCTAATATGATGGGACACACCAGATATAGATAGCAGGGAACCAATCAGAATTCATTTGCATGTACTCATCAACTTCATTAGCTGGTTGGTAGCTCAATAGGATCACACCAGTTTTCAGAAAAATAGAAATATTTTGTCTAAGTGTAGGTAGTCTAAGAAGAGCAATTGAAAAATTTGGGAGCAAAGCAAGATTTAGGCTACATGTTGCAAAAATACTAGTTTTATATAACTATATATAAATATAATTATATACTTATAAATATCTTACGTACAAGCATTTACATGTAAAATGCTGAATCCAATGCTGTGAACAGAATTCTAGTCATACAAGGCCTAAGATAGTTTTTCATATTCAATAACTAAGGGCTTTAAGCTTATGAAACAGTTTTCCCACAGACTGTCTCTTCTGTGGAATCCTATGAAGCTATATAGGAAAAGCACCTATGAAAATATGCAGAAACATGAAACTGTGAATACACTGAGATTTTCAAAATCATCTGGCGTATTTTAAATCCCAGGCTAAATAACATAACTGGTTTTATTCATTTATTTATTTTACTTTTAGGGGATGTCACTGTTCATAAATATCATCTTTACCTCATTACCACAAGATTAGTAATTCTGATATAATTAAACAACTCTTTAAAATATGTCAGTTCCCTTCTCTAGTTTACAAACTGAGAGTTATCTGATGTCCAGAGAGTTTAAATCCATTCTCAACTCTGTGTTGAAGATCAAGAACAAGAAGATTCATGAAACACATAAGCATGAGATAACTTCTGGAAAAAATAGAGCATGTGAGCTACCTTTTAAAAATTAAAACTTCGAATGTATATTAGTTTCTGACATCTGCAATCAATGGAAGAAAAGCCATATAAAAATAAGCAAACAAAATAAAGGTCCTAATATACCTAGATGATATTTGTCTCTGTCTATATTTTGCAAATAGTACTCTAACTACTGTTCTCAGAAAACAAAGCTTTTAAGGGACCTGCACACAAGCTTACCAGCCTTCCAGTTTCCAGGGGGACAGGCATTTCATGAATCTAAACTGTGCTGAATTGTGCATTTCATACATTAAATCTGCAGTGCCTGTACAGGGAGTGCAATATTTTCAGATCTGTCTTGGCCACTGTGCATGTGACATTATGTCATCATTTCCCGTAAGAGATTTCTGAAGATTTTTTTATCTCAATATCTAACAGCAAAAATTAATTGCCAATCAGATTTGCTGGCAAAATTGGTGGAAAATCTTTAAAGACATTAAGATTATGGAAAGGAGCTATAAATAATACACCAAGGGGAAACTTGTTAGATATGGTTTTATTTATAGAAGTTTTCTAGCTATAACTCTATAATTCCACAAAGAATGTGGAATTACACAATCAAACTCAGATTTCTTTAAGTACCAGGTATGTAGATCTTCCTACTAAAGTAAAAATTTGATGCTTGGCCAAATTACATCTTCAAATTCTACATTTGATGGTACAGTCATGGATACCTCTTTATGCACATGAAGCATCTGTCACAGTAGAGCTGTAATCTTAGGTCAGTTCTGTAATTTAGAGTTAAATAAACAATAATAGTAATAGGAGAATGCAGCAGTAATTACAAAAACACTGTTTTTCTCTGATTTCTAATGTAACTTGAAGGCTAGTTTAACTACGGGTCTCCTGAAAGGTTACTCCAGATACATAAGATCTTTGGCTGTCAAATTCAGTTGCTAATCATTCCCATATTTATTTATTTTTACAATTCTGTTCTGTCAGAAACAGATGAAGTGAATTTTGTTTAATATAAAAATAGAAATCCTCTGAAAACTGGCTTCTCAAGCTTTGTTTAGCTACTGCATAACTTAATATTTTAACTTAAACTTGAGTCATTGTGGAAATTTAAGTATGTCCTGAGTTTATTTTTTTTTTCTTGGTTAATAATGTTAAGCTTCTGTGGAGCTCTTTAAAATGTTTTCTATCCTGAGCAACCTCTTTGCTCTCATGTAAAGTATAACTGATATGGTATCTCAGCAGGAGAAAAGGGAACCTCTTAGATTCCTCCTCGACTGATAGGCCTTCTGGCTCAAGAACTTTGCATTTTCGGTTGCTTAAGGTCCGGTTTCAGCAGGAACAAAGCAGACTTCCCATCTATCTTTAACTGGCCACACCCAGCACCTGAAATCCAAGCTGTCAGAATGAATTCCTTCTGACCAAGAAAAGTAGGAAACAAAAGTG
The DNA here is from genome assembly GCA_024606505.1 of Aquila spilogaster. Classification (NCBI taxonomy): domain Eukaryota; kingdom Metazoa; phylum Chordata; class Aves; order Accipitriformes; family Accipitridae; genus Aquila; species Aquila spilogaster. The sequence goes on from JANHGO010000590.1 coordinate 3,031, forward strand.
ACAGAATCACAAAATGGCTTGGGTTGGATGGGTCCTCAAAGATCATCTGGTTCCAACTCCCTGCCATGGATAGGGTTGCCACCACTAAATCAATCATTAGATCTGGCGGCCCCATCCAGCCTGGCCTTGGGCATTTCCAAGGATGGGGCAACAACAACCTCTCTGGGCAACCCGTTGCACCTCATCATCCTCTCACTGAAAAAATTCCTCCTAAAATCTAATCTAAATCTTTTAGTTTAAAATCTTTCCCCCTTTTCCTGTCATCATCTGCTCATGTAAAAGTTAATTTCCCTTCTGCTTATAAGCTCTGCTCAAGTACTGCGATGAAGTCTCCCTGGAGTTTCCTCTTCCCTAGACTGAACAAGCCTTCAGCCTGTCTTTGCAGGAGAGCTGCTCCAGCCCTCAGATCATCCTTGTGGCCTCTTCTGAGCCTTGTCCAACTACACCTCACCTTTCTTTAGCTGAGGGATTCAGACCTGGATGCAACAGTCCAAATGGGGCCTCACAAGGGCCCTTTCCCTTCCATATTATTATGCATAAAAAAACATTTCTAAATAAAAACAATCTTGGTTGCTGTTTCTTGTTTTTTTTTTATTATTATTATTATTATTATTTATTATTATTATTATTATTATTATTATTATTATTATTATTATTATTATTATTATTTTCTAGGCTTGGTGATCCCGCAGCTTTATATTACAAATATATAGCATGGGAAAAATAAGCTACTGTGTGTAAAGCCTACTCACATTGCTTTCTTTTTCATTTCTGTCTTCTTTTTTTTCTTTTCTCCTTTCTGTGTGTATAAATATGCCTTCGGGCCCCATTTTGTTGGTGGGTTTTGATTTCTGTAAGATTTCACCAGAAATTAAAAGGTTTTCCTACCCAGCTGAGATTCTCATTTTGCAAAACATCCAAGTAGATGCCAACATTTCAGCAGAAGATTTGTTCCACTGACGTGGGTGCTTACGCACATTTCTGCATCAAGTCTGAAGTAGATCAGGTGCTACTGCTAAACAAAAACACCCACACCACCCCCAAAGCTGTGCTGAGATGCCCAGAGCAGGATTGTTCTACTCGTTGCTACAACTGCTGGCAAAAATGATCGACAAAGGGGTTTGTCATCTTCCTTAAGCAAGTTGAACAGTGACTAATGGTCCTCAGGATAATCGCTGAAATACAGTACCAAAACAATTTAGCTGTTAATTTGTCAGATCTGAGTCTTCTTCTGAGTCACAAGGCAAATTCATTTTATTTGAACACCAATTAATAAAACAAGGAGGACGGAAGAGAGAGTTAGGCTTGATAAAATACCTCATTAGTTTATTTATGTAACTGTAAATATTTTTTTTTCTCCTATTGTTTGTATTTATTATTTATATTATGACTAATAAGTGAGTTTTTATATTGCATATATATAATCAGAACAGCTTTCACTGTGGAAAAGTTTTCTGTCTTTATTCCTTTATAAACTAATCCTATAGGGTGTACCAGAGAGACTAGAAAATCTTAAGGGTTCTGGGTACTATACCTGATTACATCTTTTGTGAGTTACTGTAGGAGATCTCTATTCAGGAAAATCAGCAGGAGCTGAAGGCACCCTGCACCCTACAGGCAGTATTAACAGAAAGCTTAAGAATGCTTCATTAAACAGATGAGTTTCTTTGCATGCTCTTTATGGATATGTACGGCCAGCCCTCAAAATGACCTCAGCACACTGAGCTCTGCTATTTCTCTGAGTAGTGGATCTATCTCACGTCCTGCCAATTCTCTGACATTGTGTATCCAAAATGCATATCCATGTGTGATGTTTGTAAATAAAAATGACCCAAGAGGCTCCTAACTCGTCCTGTAAATATGGAATATCCAATCTGTGCATGTAACTCCTGCTTCTTCAGCTCTAGTGATTAGGTTGCCCCTTAAAGGACTGGAAGAGAAGTGGATCCTGCAATAATAGGGAGCCATTGTCTGAGCTACATATCTTAGACCCAATTAATGGTGTGGCAAGTGCGCCTTGCTTTGTCAGACGTGTCTTTTCCTACTGTCCAAGAACTCTCTGAGATAATTGATACTGGCACTTCTATTACTACCCAGAAACACAAGGGCATATTTTTTTACAGTCACTCTGGCAGTAGTTTCAGAATGATTTTCCTTCAGGATATTGCTTACACAACCTATTTGTGCCTTCACAGAGGCTGTGTACAGACTTGGCACTCATACCCAGCAATGAGCATAACATGAAAGAGATAGATTTGCACTGTTTTTTGTTGCAACTTTTTCCTTTCTGATATGTCCACCCGTGCTCTGTGTTTGGTCAATGAGATGAAATTTAAATTAAATAAAAACTTTATACTTCAAGATGTACAAATAAAAAGATTTTTTTTAAGTCTCTGATATATATATACATATATAAATAAACAGTTATATTCATACTTTTTTTTTCTTTTGTACTTGTAACTAACCATGGAAGAGAACTTACTCTCCAGTCAGATACATTTCACAGAGAAATAAATATCATTACATATGTGCATTCATGAGTGGTTTCATTGCAGAATACTTGTGGCATGCAGAGATAAAAAATATACACAAAAGCTATACATTCAGTATTATCATTCTTGGTTGCTCAAATTCATGCCTGTATACAGAAAAATGATTATGCTGTTAGAATTCAAGAGAAGTAGAATTGGAAGAAATGTACCTTCAGTGATTATGTATAGGTAAGTGTACTGCATGTACTCCAATTTTCTTCCACTTCCTTAAGACACAGAAACTTATGAATATAAATTTTATCAGTGGAGTTTTCCATGGAGTAGTGCAAAGTAGGAATAACAGCATTATGTTTGAGCAAGGTAAATCTAAATCAAAAATTATTTTTCAAAGCTGATAGGCCAAATATTCACAGAAGTCTATTAAATCACACCTGAAATTCTGCACTCAGGCAATGAACCACACGTATGTCCACAAAGACTCATTTATACTCAGTTTCTCTTATTAACTGTAGGCATGAGCCTATTTGACCATAAATAATTGAATCTGGATGAAATTTACTGTAGGAAGAATGGAACCTTGCTGATAGATTTAGACCTTGCTCAGAGCTGCCTCATTGTGGCTCCATCTAAGTTTAGCACAGACAGCTTATTTGATGCTTGTTTTTTTTGCATGGATTGCATTCCAACATCTCTGCACCTCCCTTCAGGTGTTTAAGGACATGAATGAGATCCCCCTGAGCCTCCTCTTCTCCAGGTTGAGCAACCCCATCTCTCTCAGACTCTCCTCTTAGTAAAAGGTGCTTCTGTCCCTTCAACGTTTTGGTGCCCTTCGTTGGACTTCTTTGGGTCTATCTGTTGCTCCTCATTGGGTATGACAGAATTTTCAGCTTTTTTCTATGTGCAAAACTCCATTAATCTTTCATGTAAAGGGTGATAGAAATGTCATAAGTTGGTCTGCATAAGGAATAGGAATGCCATGTGGCCTGGTGCATCTAGCGTACTTGGTAGATGAGCTCAACCATTGCCATGCAACTGTTTGTTATTGCATTTTCACAGCCTCATCCTCTGCAAGCAGTTCCACAGAATGAACCTCCATAACATCATGAGATGTTGATAGGACAAGAGGGAATGGCCTCATGTTGCACCAGGGGAGGTTCGGGTTGGATATTAGGAAAAATTTCTACTCCGAAAGAGTGGTTGGGTACTGGAACAGGCTGCCCAGGGAGGTGGTTGAGTCAACATCCCTGGAGGCATTCAAAAAATGTGGATGTGTGGTACTTAGGAACATGGTTTAATGGACAGTATTGGTGGTAGGTGTGCAGTTGGACTAGATGATCTTAAAAGTCTTTTCCAACCTTAATCATTCTGTTATTCTATGTCTCCTCCATCAACATCAATACTGCCAGGACTGGCAGAGGGATGAGACCACAAAGGAAGCCATGCACAGGGAGGAGGAGGAGCGCAGACAGCAAGAGAATGCTGTAACATCCTTCCTTATCTTCTGTTTTCCTCCCTCCTACCTTTCCTGAACTCTGACACCCACACAATCTTGTTGTGTCGAGATCAAAGGAATAAAATCTCTGCTAAAAATGAGGCATGAGAAAATTATACATGCACAGCTACACACTTTTTTTTTTTTTTTTTTTTTTAAGATTGAGGACATTTACGCCTGTTGATAATTAGAGATGTTTATGACATGCATTAACAATAACTCTCCACACTGCCTTTTTGGAAACATGTGACTTCATGTTAATGGCTTGAGTTTGCTAACAATTTACATGCAGACACTTACCATTCTAATATACCACTTACATTTACATTTGTACTTCATATTTTTAATTTTATGTATATCCCTGCCTGAGCTCCAGAAATGACTTACTCCATCACCCACGCTGCTTCTCCTACTTAAAGATGTAAATGGGTCCCAATTGTACAAGATATTTAGCATATGCTTAAATTTAAGCATATGAATACTCCCACTGAGGTAAATGGGACTACGTACTTAGAGTTAGGCACACACTCACATTGCTCATTCAGTGCTAAAAAAAATTAATGTACTTGATTTTCTGATTACTGCACAGCTCAGTGTTAGCTTAGGACATTACTTTACGGTGAGGGTGACAGAGCACTGGAACAGGTTGCTCAGAGAGGTGGTGGGGTCTCCTTCTGTGGAGATATTCAAGACCCATCTGGATGCCTATCTGTGTGACCTGTTGCTGAGAACCTGCTTTGGCAGGGGGGGTCGACTCTATGATCTTTGGAAGAAGAGAAGGCTCCAGGGAGACTTCATTGTGACCTTCCAATACTTGAAGGGAGTGTATAAACAGGAGGGGGAATGACTGTTTACATGGGTTGATAGTGATAGGACAAAGGGGAGTGGTTTTAAACTAAGACAGGGGAGATTTAGGTTAGATGTTAGGAGGAACTTTTTCACTCAGAGGGTGGTGATGCACTGGAACGGGTTGCCCAGAGAGGTTGTGGATGCCCCATCCCTAGGGGAATTCAAGGCAAGGCTGGATGTGGCTCTGGGCAGCCTGGTCTAGTGGTTGGCAACCCTGCCCATGGCAGTGGGGTTGAAACTAGGTGATCTTTGAGGTCCTTTTCAACCCAGGCCATTCTATGATTATATGATTCTATGATCTCTTGAGGTCCATTCCAACCAATGCAATTCTGCAATTCTTTGATTTTGTGACATTATTACTTTTTGTGACCTCATGGTATGTATTTTTGTAAATCCTCTCTTGAATTGTTATCCTGCTGAGATTAACTTTCCCTCTCTGTCTTTGCTGATGTATCACACTTGCTTCTTTGCATAATTGCTAGAGTTTTCTCTAATGTTCTCAAATTGGAGATCCATTCCAGGAGAGTACAGATCTGTACCATGGAGCTGAAAGAGTGCAGCGTTAGCTGGCAGTAAACTGCTGTCCTTGAAGGTGTCATTCATGTTGCAAGGAAGTTTTTACACAATGAAAGGCAATCTATTCATATCTGTCCATGTTTTGTGCTGTTTCTCACACTTTTCCTAGTCAGAGTATGCTTAGGATGATGATTGCAATAAAAGTGAGATCGGTCTGTGCATGTTTTACATAAATACATTTACACATAAATACACCTGAGGAAAATGTAGTCAGGCAACACAGCCCTTATTTCAAGAAACTCAGCCCCAAGCTGCTTTCTAATTCCCAAGAGACTTACTGTTTGGGAAACCTGACCCTGCTCAGAAACCGACAATGAGTTCTCCTATTACCCTTAACACTCATTCTCTGAGGATCAAAGCTTTTATACACCATCTTGTACAGCCCTGATAATACAGAAAAATTTCCAAAGAAAACTGGTTATTTATTCACCCAAAATATAATCTGGACATGTGAAAGACTATTTGCCTAACCCCACTGTCTTTTCCTTTATACCGTTAATTTCTATTCTCTATACACTTTTAGAGCAGAGAATTTGCTTTCATTGTGGTTTTATATAGAACAGACAATAGGAGCTCTCTGTTCAATGACATTCTATGTACTATCATAATATGTTGCTCTTAACACAAACTGAAAATAATTAGATCTATACATGCTTTTATTTTACTACAGCTTTTTGCACATGCTTCTAGAATATTATTTAGAAATTATCCTTACTATAATATTCCAAAAAACATGGTTCTTAATGGCACTGCCTGTTAAATTTTTCTATAAAGCAAATGATTCAAAATCTCTAAGGAAAAAAAAAATATGAATTTCACAATGTCCCAAATTATTAAAAATAAATTTTCAATGGGAAAATAAGAAGACAGCTCAGGTGTGATGTTAGCAGTTAAGGAGGAAGAGATATCAGGTAATGTATTCATATCTGAACGAACCAGCTCTTGTTTTACATCTACACATTATCTTTTACACAAAATAGCATTTTAAGCAGTTTCACATAGCCTTTTGAATTGTTTTGCAAAGGCTTTTAAAAATGTAAAGAAAACAGCATTTTCTAGACTGCTCCATTGTTGAGTAGAAATGGAAAACTAAGAGAACAGGGACCCCTTCTTGACTAATGGGAAACTAATGACTTGGCGAATGAGAGTGGAGAAACACAGCACCACCCTCTATTGCTAAGGCAAATTTTCTGAAGAAGAGTCTTACACAGAATAGTAGCTACCAATCCCTCTTTGAGCAGAAAAAGAAACAAACTCTACATTGATACTAAAGTAGTTCACAGTCTACAATTATTGTTTGATATAGTTGTTTCTTTACAGCAAATGGATTCTGGGAAAATGTTTCCTTAGGATTTAACTGTTAGCTACATATTACATTGAGAAATGAGACCATGCATCTCCTTGAGTACTTCATCTGCCATAAAAAATCTTTGGACCTGTAGATAGAAACTATTATCTTGGTACGTTTGATTTTCAGAGCTATTAGAAGTGTTTCTGTATTCAGCAGAAGGCTTTCTTGCAGCTCAGGATCCTGCTTCACCTGACTAGCACAGATCAGAGGTAGCAAATAATGATCCTAATGTCATGCAGTGATTTGAGGACAGCATGGTCAAACTCTGTGGAGCTGACAGGTTCATGATCTCTACTCTTCATTCTCCCTTTCTTGTCAATGAAGTGTATCTCTTTTTTACATAAGAGACACTAATAGTGGAAATGAACTACAGTGGAATAATGATTAGCAGCCAGCAGCTCATTCACATAGCAAAGGATTCCTATTCTTTCTCCTTAGAAAAGAGATTTGCAGTGTCTGATTTATCTGTGGGTTGACGCTTGCAGCTATGGCAGGCATAGTCTACCCACTGAAATTGGCATGTGCATGACTTATTACAACAAGATCTCCAAACTGTCTCTTATGTGTGTTTCTTAGAATCATAGAGTCATAAAGATTGGAAAGGACTTCGAAGATCATCTAGACCAACTGTCCACCTGCCATCAATATTGCCCACTAAACCATGTCCCTAATTGCCACATCTATGTGGTTCTTGAACATCTCCAGGGATGTTGACTCCACCATCTCCCTGGGCAGCCTGTTCCTATACCTCATTACTCCTTCAGAGAACAAGTTTTTCTTAACATCCAACCCGAACCTCCCCTGGTGCAATTAGAGGCCATTCCCTCTTGTCCTATTGCTGCTATCTGGGAGAAGAGGCTGACACTCACCTCACCACAACCTCCTTTCAGGGAATTGTAGAGAGAAACGAGGTCTCCCTTGAGCCTTCTTTTCTCCAAGTGAAACAATCCGAATTACCTCAACCTCTCCCCATAAGACTTGTGCTCCAGACCCTTCACAGCTTCCTTGCCCCTCTCTAGGCATACTCCAGGGCCTTGATGTCTTTCTTGTAGTGAAGAGACCAAATGGAAACACAGCATTTAAAGTGTAGTCTTGCCAATGTCAAGTACAGAACAATCACCTCCCTGCTCCTGCTTGCTGTACTATTTCTGATACTTTTCTGATATTTGATTGGATTCTCCTTATGCAAGGTTGACCACAGCTTTAAAATAAATAAAAGTAAAATAAATAAAGACATTAAAATAAGTTGTTCAACTCTCAAAACTTATAGACAGAAACTCTCCTCAATTCATGGATTCTTATTCCTACTCTGCATCACTAAATATGTTAGTGATAGATGCATTGGCCCAGCTGAAAGCCACATTGAATAGCCCTATCACGACAGAGGGAACAGAACACTCGCACTCATGGAATATGCAATCAAATAAATTCCACTCATGTGGGATCTGCACCAAAAATATTTGCCTCCTCAGCTCCAGAGATGACTTAATACATGCTAAAATTTTGGAAAGTAGTGCATATCACAAAACAGGGTCTGAAAGCTAATGGAAAATGTCAGATTAATTTGCATGAGGGAAGAAAAGATTCTGGGTGTGAAAAAATGTGGTTTTCCAACACGTTGATTCTGTCTGCACATTTATAATTGCACTGCACATAGAATAAGTGGTCAAATATTTATCAAAAGTGAATGTTAAAACTGTACGTGGAAGCACAGTGATAAACACTCATTGAAATGTATTTGTGGTTGAATAGAATTTGTGGTACAACTGTCAACTAAGAAAGCAAAACCCTGTGACTGATTTAATAAATCTCTGCTAGGCATCTAGCTGGAGTTAACACAGAGAACACAGGATATTTGAAGCTTGCCTTTGTATATAGAGGACGGAAAGAAAATCTAATTATATGTGAAAAAATACGTCAGTAACTTCGTCTTCTGGAGGATACTACTATATGACTGGATAAAGAAGCTAAATTTGTAAGATTAAATATTTATTGAGACATTTTTTTCCACTTCTATTTTCAACCTGACCAAAGGTGATCATAACTGACTGTATACAGCTGGGACATAATGAAATGGCTTTTGTTAGATATCCAAAACTTATACAAACTTATTTAATATTTTATAGTCCCCGTATGACATTTTGTGAGATCAGACTGACTGCTTTTGACAGTATTGAGAAAACTACAAGAACAAACACAAAGCAAACAAAAAATGCACTGGAGAAACCAGAAAAGGCTCTGGAAGTAAAGATAGTGCAGCTTTCCAATGGACCGATTTCATTTGAGTACATGAAAAAGAAGGCAAATATTTTAATATAGATGTCAACCAAAGTTAATGAGGTTTCAGAGGACTCTACCTGGTCTTAGCCCGACTGAATATTTTTGCAAATCATCAAAATCTACTCATTCCTCCATAACAGACATACAGAAATATAATTCCCACTGTATTCTAACAGAACCCCATAATTTATCTTTCAAAATGATACCTGATCATTATCAGTTTTTGTTTTGTTTTGTTTTGTTTTTGTAACATGAAACCATAACACTCTTGAAAGAGACTCTTCTATTATCCTACTGCCTAGACATTATGAAGAATTTCTCAGCGCATACCAATTAACTCTGATTTAGGTGTGATCCAAAGTAGGTGCTTCTGTGGAATAAGGGATTCTTAAGAAGATTTTAAAAATTATTTTATGTGTATATATAAAAATATTTTGTCTGATGAGAAAATAACAGAGATGATGATGTGTGACTTGTGCTTTAAGAAGGAAGAAGATTAGTATTCTACTAATAGATACAATGTCACCAGAAAGTTCACCTTTCTTCATAATACTGTAATTAGTATTTCATATACTATAATTTTACTCTTGATGAGATAAGCACTTTCTGAGGAAATTTCAGCATCTATATTGCTAGTGCTAGCAAAAAAAAAGCAATTTAAAATGACAAATTTTAATACCTAATGGTTGTACCAACTTTTTGATATAGTGGCATGAGTATAAAATATTTTAGGCACCTTAAAGATTTTAGTGACTTTATAACACTGCAAACAGGCCATGCTCAGCACTGCTTAATTTTCCTCTATTTTCTTTATTTTCAGTTTGATGAAGCCATCCTTATGCCTGACTCAGCTTTGCAGAAAAAACCCTCTATTTGCTTTGCCCTACCCTGAAAGGCTGAGTGTCATTTTTTGATCTGATCTAAAGAAATCTAAGAATACCACTCTGAGGTCCCTTTCATCAGAAGGTGCCAATTGAAGAGAGGGAAAGGTTACAGAAAACCTTTAAAAATCCACTGTTTATGTTTGTGTAAGAAGTTGCATCCAGAGACAATATGATGTATTTCCTCTTATCTTATTGATGTGATGACTTGTGTCTGGAAATTGCAGACATGCTAATTCTGTTCCTCAGCTCATTGTGACTCAACCGCAGCCTTAAGCATTTTTGAAAGGCTTGATTTACTTTTGTACTTGGAAGACCTAAATCAGTTGCTGTAAATTAAAAGGAAAAAATAAAAATTAAACAAAAAAAGACAGAAAACTTTTAAAAGATTTTTTTTTGCACACATATTAGAGATTATAAGCATATTATTATTTCACATATGAAAAATTCCCTCTAGGCAGACAGGAGCCATACAAACTTCATAGGTTCCATTACAAATCAATTCAAGTGCACCAAAGGGGAAATTACCTCTTAAAATATTTCCAGTAACCTGGACCTCTGTTTTAGCTTAACCTGGGACAAGCTACTGGATTTTATGCCTAAACCAGGTGGAGCTAGATGTTTTCTCATAGATTATTACAAGGTTTGTCATTGGTTAAAAGCCAAAACCCAAAGTGAATAGGTGTTCACCTATATGACTCTAAGACATAATATATTCTTGCTTTGCCATAATGAAGACAAATCACTAATATTACAACACTGTAGTGGTGAGTTTCAAATTTTCACTCCTGCAAAACACAAAAACAGAGATAGAAACACAATCTGCACTTTATTGATAGGCATATCTGTTGCGTATTTCATTGAAAAAATATGTTTTTTTGTAGCTTTTAATTTATTCTAGCTGTCATAGTCAAATGAGGGGCACTGGCTGACAATGAACACCTGTAAGGGGGTTCAGTGAGGACAGTTCTTCTATATTGTTCTGTGCTCTGAAAACGGGACTGTGCTCCCTCCACCGCAGGACAAACTGATTTTTTCCCATGCAGTGCTGTGCAGGGCTGAAGGTGGCCAACAGCATGGAGCAATGGGGTGATGACTTAGAAACTTAGAAAGTGATAACCCACCTAATTGGACAAATGTACACTGTACAAGTAAGAGTGGTCCTACAGTGCTGATAGACCCCAAAAACTGGGTGTCAAAAGTCCTGTGCTTAGTGTAACCAAAAGGAAGATTTTCAGTTGGCTTCACTGAAAGCAACACCTGCTCTTTTACTCAGTTCACCCACAAAAATATTATAGGAAAGGCAATGCAGAAATGGAATGCTACTTGAAAAAAAATTAAGTATAAAAAATCAGATGAAAACTTTTAGTGATGAACTGAGATTCATCACAAAGCCAGCTTTTTTTTCTTTAATTTTATTAATTTCAAATGGAAAATTAATGAAACATGCATCAACGTCTATGAAAGATGTCCCTTTACAGATCTATTTTTTCATGTTAGCAGTGTAACAGGCAGAAAGCAAAATCGAGATAGGCATTTTCTTTTTACACATCAATATCCCTACAACTGTGTATCCTTTCACTGCATAGGAAACAGCTTCAAGAGCAGGAAATTAGTCATCGTACTTGGCTAAAACGAGCCCATAGGTTTTGCCAAAAATACTAATTTTAAATTTAGTTTTGTGGCTATTTCAATCCTTTGACATTTCATGAAATACTTTGAGAATAGATACAGACAAGACAAATTTTATAAGCATTTATTTTACTTTGAAATTTTAAAAAGCAATATTTACTTCAAAGAAAAGCAAACAAATTTTTTAAAACAGTCCAAAATGGCCTCAAAATAGCAACAACGCATCGGTTAATCAGATATGAAATTACTGAGGTTTTCTTTGTTCATCAAAAGAAACAAAGAAATAACCATTCCTCAAATCTCAATGAAAACAGGATTCTCTGAAATAACTTAATAATAATAATAATAATAAAAATTACTGATGTGCTTTTACTCAATGATTTTGTATGATGAACTGTGTCATGGACTTCTATGGAGGAAAGTTCTGCTATTAAGACATATTATCTTGTCTCTATTAAAATTCTAATGTAGACGAAACATTTCTATATTCTCCCTCTAAGAGAATTAGAATTTTTCCAGAGGTCAGAAAATGTTCATCTGTCCAAATAAAAATCTCCTATAAGAATGTGTCTATGTCTGCACGAGTGCTTTCGCTCCCAGTGTAACTCCCCTAACTGCCTAAATGCTCCAGCAACCCTCTGTAAAAATCTACTGGATGGTAAACTCGAGTGATGTTGGTTGACTTCTTGTTCAGAATGTACCAGCTGTATCCTACACTGTCAGGAAGTGCAATTTAAGAGCACTTTCCCTGGGCTGCCAATTGAAGCCATGCTTGGAAAGATGGGAGCATGGGGAGGAATTGCTGTTTAACAGCCATGTCACCATGATCACCTGTTTGTAGCACATTGGCTTAGTCCAACCTCAGAGGGAAGTCAGTGGGTGCTATTTAAAAACACTTTTACTCCCTGCCTGCGAGAAACATAAAAATAGCCATTGCAGACCCATCTCTAAAAGATGGGTGGAGTGAAAGTGTTTTTAAATAGCATAATTTCACGGCATTTGAATCCATGCTCAGCATCAACATTTCAGACCAAATTGTTTATTAGAAAATGTTGGTGTAAAATACCTTCTACATTTCTGACCTCTTCTGTATTTTAAAATAATTGGACAGAATTTGTGTTTGAAATTTACTAAGGTATATAGAAACATACGGAATCATAGAATTTTTAAGGTTGGATAAGACCACTAAGATCATCTACTCCAACCATCAAACCATCACCACCATACCTACTAAACCATGCCACTAAGTGCCACATCTAAAATACAGCTGTATGAGTGTATACTCGAATATAAAATTTAAAATGTGGAGGGAAAGGTTAAATTTAATATGCTTCCTGTTACCTGCACAGCTTAATGCATGACAAAATTCCAGGACTGAACACAGTTTTAAAGAATTTCATCATGCATTGAATGCAATCATCTGAAAACGCGTAGGTGTTTAACTCCCAGTGCTGATGCGTTGCTTCCCTACCCTGCAAAGAAAGCACATGGCCCAGGACCTGGGTATCCAGGGGTCATTGTTCAAAGATGCATACAACTTAGTTTTGTGAATGCCTCAATACTTTAGACACCTTGATATTGACTAGGCAGGCCTGGTTTTAAATTATCAGTGCATTCATAGAATCATAGAATCATTTGAGTTGGAAGGGACCCTTAAAGGTCATCCAATATTTGTAATTTGTAATTTTTTCTATCTTTATTCCATTGATGTAAACACATGTAATCTTGACCACACTATGGATAACTGTATGTAAGTGCATGCTATATAGAAACATATAGAAACATGCAATATCCCAAGTACACAAAAATAGTTTCTTACTACCACTGCATAACTCCTGCTTTGTGTGAATATTGTCTGTATACGTGATGTGCATAAACTTTCACTGTTACTTCCATTAAAAAAAAAACAAACAACAAACAATAAGATAACAAAAAAGAAAAATAAATTTCAAAGACATAATTTTAGCAACTTCTTGACAAGCACTTAATGTCTTCCAGTCAAGCAAGAGAAGAAAGTATGTTAGTTGCTTTTTAAACTATTATTCCAATAAAAAGTAATTATAGTGATTAATTGCATAATGATTACAGTAATCACAGCCTATTCTTTGTTGATTATGAAAGACAGAAGAGGCTCACAGAAAGCATTCCACTAACACTATCTCTGTTTATTTTATTTGCCCTTTACTAATTTTCTTGTCAGAACTCATGAAGGGAGACAGTTCAAAAACAACCTTGCTCGCTGCTTTGTATTTGATCCACTGTCCATTGATAAGAATAAATTCACAAATATGTTGAGTGCTATTCTGGAGGTAAGAATTTCTTTGACCTTAATTATTACCATTGCATTATTATTGTTGTTATTACAGTAGGTAGTTTTTTTTTCTTTGCTTTTAAACTGAATATTTCCTCGACAAAAATTTTGTGAGGGTTTGCGTGTACTTCTAAATACATATGATTTTTAGCATAATACACAGAGAAGGTGTATGAACTCTCTGAAGTAGTAGACCGTAGTGGCATGACAAATATATGATTTTTTAGGAGGGAGTGGGAATTCTGGATGCATCAGCTGGGGAAAACATTCATGTTTCTATCAGTTCCAGTGTAGTTGTCATAAATGATACCAATCAAGGATCTGCTCTATCATATTGTCTTTCCTCACAGACCACTGGGACACTGGCCTTTGTTAATAAATTTGTTGCATGATGATATTAAGCAGTACTGTGACAGGCAGCAACACAAAACCCTAAATAGAAAGAGGGCATGATGAACATATATCTCAAAATATGATGTACTTTTAACTTTTCTTGAAAAACTGGATGAAGAAGGCAGATAGTAGTTGCTTAGGTAACACTTGCCAACTGAAAGAAGGCCCAATAGTACATAAGCACTGTCAGTGAGCATGATGTTCTACAGTCCTGTGTTGATTGTGTGTGGGATTTTTTAGACATGGATGCACAGAATGAGGATACATTTCCAGGAAAAAATGCATAGGGTTTTGGAATATCTTTGTGTCGTACATCCTAAAAAGGCTGGAGATGAAAAACAACCAGATAAGAATACATGATGAAAGAGGTCCACTCTGTCTAGATGGGAGTCTGCACATTCCTGAATGCTATTCAGCAACATGAGATTGACCCTATGAAAGCCTTGCTGATATGAGGGTCCCTTAGCTCAGGTACAGCATCAGTAACACAGCAAGATTCTCTGAGAAACTTTCCAAAGATACTCAGCCCAAGACTGTGCAAATCCATCACAACCACAAGATGAACTTGTCTCTCCTAGGTCTCATCCTAGTCCTTCAACCAGCAATGTCAGATGTATTCTCCACAAGGATGCAGCTGAAGACAGCTTGGTGAAGTCAGTCCTTCACCAACTTCGGGTACACTAAGTAGAGACAAGAATACTAAAATCTGTTCAGATAAATGTCAAGGTTATTACAAATGGAAAACATGTTATTCTGTGTAATTCCTCCACCTGGTCGTCAGGTCAAGGATTTGGCTAGCCCAGGTGATGGACACATGGCAGGCCAGTTCCCAGCTCAGCCATACTTGTCCTTCCAGCCAGTTTAAGGTGTTAGGAGTAACTAGCCTGGGCAACCAGGTAAGTCTTCACCTGGGGACACAATCTTGTGGTTTCTGGAACAGGACAGGTAGCCCCAGGTATGTGCTTCACCGCTGCAGAAATTACTGCTTTCCATATATATTTTTTATTATTATTTCCCTCCCCAGTCCTGAAAATAATGATATTTTTTTTGTTGTTGTTGAAAGTGAACCCATTTGCAAAATGAGACTAGTTGTGAAGAATATCACATTTCAGTTTTAAAGAAAATATATCACGTTTTGCAATTGTCAGAATGCCCTGTTTTGACATTTGAAAATGAAAATAAAAGAAACTTTGAAAGGTCACTATAAAAACAATTTTATTTTATTTTATTTTAAATTAAGTGAATTATTTAATTTGATTTCTGCCAAAGCATTATTTTTTTATTTTTTTCTGTCTTTCCTTCTTTTTTTTTGTCCTCTTCTGTTACTAGATAACCAGTACTGGAACATCTGCAAAGCTGAGACGTATTAAGATGCCTGATACTCTTTCTTTTGTAAAAGGACCAGGATGCACTACTGCTTTTGTAACTAATGAGAGCAAGGAGCTTCTTTACACCCTACATCTCCCAAACCTGAAAGTACTTGCAAAACAGAAGACCTGCTTCCCACCTGGCACTCATGCATATATTCCATCACACTGTTTTATGGCCCTCTTCAGTTAAAAGACATGCAATTATCACAACTGCTTGTTATTATAAATTCATACATGCATTAGAGATGCATTTCTCTCTGTCTCACTCTTTTTCTATCAGCTGTAGCCTTTCAGTTTATTCTCTATTACTCACAATTCCTCTAAATATATCCTTTGCAGTGAGGATATATTGAACCTGTCAAGTTTATTTAAAGAAAAGTTAAACTGGGGAAAAAGCAGGAGTATGTTGGCTGGCTAGGGATGCTCAGGTATTCAAGACAAGGCCTTGCTCCACTTAGCAGACTACAAATCCTCCATATGTCGAGGGAAGCGCAGAAAAGTAGATGATAAATGGCAAGTGAGAAACTGTACATTGATAAATGAGACTGCAAAGGAAGAATACATCTGCAGCAAATCCTTCATTGTTGCCTGCAACTCTGTTGAATTGCAGAGTGCTATTTATATAATCAAACCTGCCAGTAATCACTCAAATGGAAGCATGGTCTTACATTTGTATGACTACAGAAAATGCAAGGAAATTGTAGTAGAGAGCAGGGAAAATATTCAGGTTGTACCTGTTCAGCAGATGCATGTGTTCTTCGTCAAATCTGTACTGAATGTCTCTTAGGGAAGGGACAAGAGTGATAAACCCTGAAGTGACAATAGTAAAGGAGAAGGTAGTTTAGAGTCTCCAGGAAATATTCATATTATAGGTGGGCTTTAAGAATTGAGTGACCTTTCAGGCTAAGTCAGCATCTTTCAGTGGGCCTTCTTTATTAATTTAGGCTCATAATCTTGAGTATATGGAGGAAGAGGTAGAATGCAGAGAGCTACTTAAGGAAAATCAGTACTTGGAATTTTATTTTATTTTATTTTATTTTGGAAAATATCTATTCTTCGGAGTCAAAATCTCAGTCAAACCAGATCACTGGGGTTTTCATTTCAAGAGCAATTTAAATGGTCCAAAATGAACACAAACCAGAATTTTCAAATTCTTATCCAGAGGTAGAAATTCGATCTCTGGTCCTCGGGTCCCTTTACTTAAAAATAGTTCATCTGAAGGAAATAGTCATTGATGAGGCTGATTTTTATCTATAGATAAACACCCTGGTGATATCCAACACGGGTTAATGAGGGGGAATTTGGATTTCAGCAAATATTTAAATACTATTTCTTACAGTAGTGAGTGGTGGTCTGTCACTAGTGGACTTCTGCACGGTTTCATTCTAGGGCCAGTTCTCTTTAATCCTTCCATCAATGATTTGGCACCTTAGATATTTATAGACCTGGATCAGATCCCCTCTCAGTCTTCTTTTTTCAAGGCTGAACAGACCCAAGTCTCTCAGCCTCTCCTCATAAGAGTGATGTTCCAGGCCCTTTATCATCTTTGTGGCCCTCCACTGGACTCTTTCGAGGAGATCCCTGTCTTTTTTGTACTGGGGAGCCTGAAACTGGACGCAGTCTCCCTGGAGATTTCTCTTTTCCAAGCTAAACAAGCCCAACTCCCTCAACATTTCTTCATAAGAGAGGTGCTCCAGCCAGTGTATGAGACTTGTTTCAATTGAAGATAGCCTGAAGCCTTAAAAATTGAATGATACGGTTCCTTGTTTGTAATCCAGCTGCTGAAAGAACCTCAATTTGCTTTACAAAAAGTACATTCTTGCTCATATAATTCAATTTTAAATACCTTCAGGAAGTTTAAGCCCACATATAATATGCAAATTATAGGTACTCTGAAACATCACATTGATTTACATTGTAATTGTTCCATTACTGGTGATAATAGAACATGTCCATGCGTACTTATTCTTTTAGGTGAGATCACCGTAAAATAGGTTGACATTACTTTGTTTTGAAGCAGTCATTTTAATGTAAATGGAAGAATTATAACATGCCATCCACATTATAATGTGTTGAAAACTATCCTGAAGATACTGATATTTCTCAGAGATAGGGAAAAAATAGTAAAAAACCACCCTCGTCTGTTCATTACTACAACTACAAATAAAACAATGAATATTAAAATATTATTGATAGGGTTCACATGATGAAAATTCATACTTCATAACAGCAAAGCAGTGGAAAACAGTGATGCAGATTAAAAATACATCTCATCTAGCTCTGATGGTCCTGTCTAGATTAATCTAGGAGCAAGTCATTCATGGAATGGAAATTTATTGCTTTCTCTCTTTTTCTTTGTCCTTTTTCCACCATTTTACTTCCACTCCTTACTCCCAGTGAATTTAAGATCCTGAGATAATTTTATAAATGAACCAAAAATAGGCAATACATTTTGCACCCATTCTGGATGTAGACTCCTTGATGAGGAAATGAGTGAAAAATAAGATCAAACTAAACAGCAAATATCTGGATTTGACTTATGAAACTGTTAATACAGATCAAGGGAAAAGATTTTTACCGTAGTATGAGCAGTTTGAGTATGCAAAAGAAAGAAAAATCAAATATAAATTACTTAAGAGTTTATTGTCTTAATCTGATCTGTTTGATTCTAAATTTTGTTTTAAGATGTGAGACGCTCAATTAAAATATTTTATTGCATTCACTTGATATTTGTACTAATGCACAATGTTTTCACTTGAGGGTTAGGGAGAAATGAATAGAGTCTAGATGTCTTGGTTTACATAATCAAAATGCTTTTTATTCAAGTGCAATGTGGCACTGAGCTTGAGCTCTGAATGATGACCTCTGAATCACTCTGAATGATGACTTCAAGAATGAGTCCACTGCAGTCTCAGCCAGTACCTCTGTTTTTCTGCTCATAATCACAATTTGTACATAAGATGAACATGCCATTTTAAATCAGGCAGCTCCAGAATATTTTTTTCATGTTAGTATTTTTTTGGAAACTTTAGAGCACCTTCACAGTCACAATGTCTTGCGACGGTTATTCTCATGTGAACATGAATACAACTAGCTACAAAGCTTCACCTTTCTGCAGCTGTTTCAGACCTAAAAAGGAGATGTGTGTGTAAAAAGACATCTCTCTTCCTATGTCTCCATCCTCAAAATACTATCAATTAATCTACTGAAAGACATTATTTCTGAAGAGAAGTACTGTCTCATATCATTAGAACATCACAAACACAACAACACTAGCATTCCATTTTGGTGTCTTAACATGAAAACTCGTCCTAGATCACAACTGTGACATTTTACAGAAATCAAGACCAACTTCAACTACGATGACCACTATTATTAAAAATACTACATTGCTAATGCAGATACAATTCTGCTTTCCTGTGACATGCACTGCTTCAGGGATTTGTGATATTAAAGTTAGACAAAATGGTTACTGATGTTGAATTCTTCTTACTCTACTTTAGATGTCTAAAATTAGGCATGTTGTCTAAGCCATATGAATATAATCTCCCTTTCTTCAGTGCAGAATGTTACTCATCCCTTCCAAAAGCAGGTAACTAAGGGAAGTTCAATGAATCCTATTGAGCATCTCAGATTTTGACACCTACTGTTAAGAGTGATAAATTTCCCCTTCTTGTTAATGCCTACCTTTTATGGCAATGACAGAGATCTTGACCCATCGTGAATGGTTTAGAAACCAATCAATCATGTCTCTATGTAGTAGACATATTGAAATCCAAAATCCCACTAATTTTTTAAGTACTGCCCTGAAAGCTATAGAAAAACAAGGATGATGTTATCCAGGTTGAAAAAACGAATGTGTCTATGAGTATGAGAATGTATGTACGTAAATAATTGTGAGTTTCTACTCTCTAATTAGGTTTTCTTTTGATTAAAAAGTATGTGTAATTAGATAATACTAACCCTTAGCCAGGTAAACTATAATCATGTGATAGCAAGACCTATCAGAATTTAATAAGTAAACTGATTACTGGATAGCTGAGCTGAGGGCAATCAGATGAAATTCAACAAAACCAAGTGCTGAACCTGCACTTTGGTCACAACAACCCAGGCAAGTCTACAGACCTGGGGCAGAGCGGCTGGAAGACTGTGTAGAGGAAAAGGACTCAGGGTGATGGTTGACTGCTGGCTCCTCAACAGGAGCCAGCAGTGTGCCCAGCTGACCAAAAAGGCCAATGACATCTTGGCTTGTGTCAGAAATAATGCTGCCAGCAGGAGCAGGGATGTGATCATCCCTCTGTACTCAGCTCTGGTGAGGCTTCACCTTGAGTACTGTATTCAGTTTGGGGCCCCTCACTATAAGAAAGTCATCAAGACCCTGGAACACTGAATGTGGTGAGGAGTCTGGAGCATGAGCCTTATGAGGAGCGGCTGATGGAACTGGGATTATTTATTGCGGAGATGAAGAGATTCAGGGGAGACCTTATCACTCTCTACAACTACCTGAAGGGAAGTTGTGGTGAGGTGTGGATTGGCCTCTTCTCCCATGTAACTATCAATAGGACTAGAGGAAATGGCTTCAAGTTGCACCAAGGGAGGTTCAGGTTGGATGTTAGGAAAAATTCCTTCTCTGACAGAGTGGCACTGGAAGGGGCTGCCCAGGGAGGTGATTGAACCACCTGGAGATATTCAGAAACTGTGTAAATGTGGTAATTAGGGACATGGTGTTGTGGGCAATGTTGGTGGTAGGTGGACAGTTGGTCTTGATGATCTTGAAGGTCTTTTCTAGCTTTGGTGATTCTGTGATTCAGTGATTCTGTAATAATGATATGATATACATATTGGTATTGCTGAATTCATTTTGAACCACTATCATATCGGCAAGGGAAACCCCGGCTTTTTTGGGGGGAGACTTGAATAAAGCCACAGAAAAGGTAGGTAAATTACCCAGTTTATGATGTAGAAGAGGATTTCCCTGCAATAGTTGTGCTCAGAATATATACACTATGCAGTTGCATTTCTGTATGAGTTAGTAATGGAATTTGCTAGTAGTTTTCTGCTGTACTGTAACATGCAGGGATTTTTTTAATTATTATTTTATTTTTTTATAAAGGAGTCACTATAGCATATGGTCCTGAACAGCTCATCTGAATAACTGTGAGCAGAAAGGAAAAGACAATATGCTACAGAACTTTCAAGAAAGCAGGATTTTATTTTATTTTTATTTTATTTTATTTTATTTTATTTTATTTTATTTTATTTTATTTTATTTTATAATTCTACTTTTTATTTTTATTTTATTTTTTTATGCTTAAAATGTGCTTGACACAACCTTCTATTTCTTTTTGCCTTAGTGTAATCAGTACAAATATGTATGATGACAAAAGGAACTAGTGTGATTTGAAGTTGCCTCTCAGAGTCACTCTGCCTCTTGCTGTATTTGTTTGTGTTTATGTAAGCAAAAAAATGGCATGCATTATCTTTTTATGAGCCTTGCGATTTATTCTGTTTTGTTGTCAGACCTCTGGGAATGCATTCTATAAACTTTATTGAGACAAGATATCTAGAGACGTTTGCATATTTGTGAGCTCAGCACAATATTACTTTTTAATGCACTTTTGACTTTGCATGGAGAAAATGGAGTAAAAATTGTTAAGCAGCACTATTTCAGGTGGCTTTGTATTTATTTCCTGCCTTTATTCTTTCCTTAGGTTAAAAACAAATAAAGTCTCGATCATTTAAATGTAGAAAGCCACTGTTGCCTAGTAGTTCAACTTCAGACTACTTCTGTGACCAAAAGTTCAAGTTACTAGCTGAAGTCTCCAATCAAAAAGCTGTTAAGAATACCACTCGTTCAAGCACCTATTTAAATACAAATTGAAATGGGTACATTTCACAGAATCACAGAATTGTAGAGCTTGGAAAGGACCTCTAGAAATCAGCAAGTTCAACCCCCCTGCTACAGCAGGTTCCCTACAGCAGGTCACACAGGCAGAAATGCAGGAGGGTCTTGAACATCTCCAGGTGAGGAGAATCCACAGCCTCTGGGCAGCCTGTTCCAGTGCTCCATCACTCTCACAGTAAGAAAAGTTCTTCCTTGTGTTAGTATGGACCTTCCTGTGTTCTAGTTTCTATCTGTTGCCTCTTTTTCTATTGTTGCATGTCACTGAAAGTCTGTTCCCATCAACTTGACTCCCACACTTTAGATGTTTATTAACAGTTATGAAATCCCCCCTCAGACTTCTCTTCTCCAGACTGAAGAGTCCCAGGTCTCCCAGCCTTGCGTCAAAATCTACTTCTTGAGTCAAAATCTACGACCTATTTTCAAACAATGATTTATTTTCAAATAAACAAACAAACAAACAAATAAAAGTGACATTGTTTCTCTGTGCTCCACCTAAAATTAGCAGAAATTGTCATGAGCACATTAGCTGTACATTAGCTCAGCTGGCCATGGGTATTCATATACTGGAGCAAGTCCAGCAGCACATTGAAAGAGGTTGAAAGAATTGGTTTTGTTCATTCTTAAGAAGACAAATTAAAGGGTAATATTACTGTAGACTTTACCTAAATAATCACAGAATCATAGAATTGCTTATTTTGGAGAGGACCTTAAAGATCATCTAATTCCAACCCCTCTGTCATGGGCAGAGTTGCCACCTACCAGATCAGACCTTGGGCACCTCTAGGGATGGGGCATCTACAGCTTCTCTGGACAGCCTCTACCAGGGCCTCAGCATCCTCTGAGTAAAGAATTTCTTTCTCAAATCTAACCTAAACCTCCCCTCTTTTAGTTTAAGGCCATTCCCCCTTATACTATCACTATCAGACTGTGTAAAAAGTCAGTTCCCCTCCCGCTTACAAGCTCCATTCAAGTACTGGAAGGCTGCAATGATTTCTCCCTACAGTCGTCTCTTCTCCAAGCTAAACAAGCCCAACTCCCTCAACCTGTCTTCACAGGAGAGGTGATCCAGCACTTTGATAATCTTTGTGGCCTTCAGGTCTAGCCAGGACAATGGGAAGATGCAGTGATGAAAATCTGGTTATATAAAAGGCAAAATCTTTTCATTAAGAGAATTATCAAGCTCTGGAAAATGTGTACAGAAAATCTTTATGGTGTCTGGTGATATTCAAAGTTGTCCAGTCAAATTTGGACAGTTTATTTAGGTTGATCTAGTTGATCAAATTAATATTATGTAGTTGACAATGACCAGATCAGAAGGTTGGACTACTTCATCTTCGAAATTCAGTTATAACCTGAGTTATTTTATTGTTTTATAAATGCATGCATTTTCACAGATTTTCAGTAGTATACTATTTTCTTCTGCTTTTAACAGTTTGAAACTTAAAAACTAGCCAGAGATTTCATAAAATCAAAGTGAATACTGATTTTATCAAGGTGGGGCTGATACTCCCTTTATTGGTGTAATATTAGAAATTTTTCTTAAAGTAGATCTTAAATCATCTACACTTGTTTAGAATATTTTATTTACGAGTGGATTTTCATTGCTAAAAGAAAAGATCCAAAGTGTCATATTTAGATACTAAGAATAATTAAATATGTATTTATTTCCATTTTTTACAGTTCAGTTTGATCCGCCATCTCAAAATCCTTCAAGATTATCAAAGATTTAAATAGATGAAGAATTCACCCTTGAGAACTTATTTTTTTGAATCAAAGTCCCACTGTCCATCTTTTTCTTTCTCTTCCACTGATTTCTACATCATGATTTGATTTGCATCTCTTTTTACGTAAGCTGTACCCAAATATAGGTTAAAACTTATGAGCACTCCTAAGAAAAAAAAAAAGAGAGAGAGATCAGATTACAGAATATTTACTGAAAACATCGTTCTATAGTGCAGAAACTCTTGTGATAGAATCTGGAGAATGAAAAGTTACAGCTATCATTTCCACTCCTTCTTGAAAGATTTCTGACTTGTTACATTTTCCTTCCCTGAGAAATCACTTGACGTTGAAATAACATCTTTACTGACAACTTGGGTAAGTGACACAAAGGATTCTCTGTTCCCTACGGTTTAGAGGTTCTTCTGAGATATTTCTAAAGAAATAAAGACTTTTTTCTTTGTTTTCTGTTCTCTAAGAGGCTAATTATTTTCCTGCTCTCTCCCCAACAAACAAGGGATATATTTGGCTGCACTGACAACCTTTCCTCACTTTACCTGAAAGAGCGACCAAACTGTTGAACATTCCTTTAGCTGTGGTGTTGTACCATGTTGTAAAGTCATTGTTTCCATACATACACTGAGGAACTTAAAAAATAAAATAAATCATTAAGTATATCTGACAATTAAGTAGTTGCTCCATTTAGGCCCTAATTCAGCAGTGCACTAGATTGTATCCATCATAATTATTCAATAAAACACACAAAGAATGTGCTGATGGATGTGCTTAGGTGTTATGTTGAATTAGGTGCTTAACTACGAAAGACAAGCAATAGAGCAGAACTGATCATATATGGAAAATCATGTCTCCATGGACCTCAAATGTTAATGACAGTCCTATACTGATGTCATAGGAAAAAAAAAAGATAGAAAGATTTGGAGGAAGCTACAATATTATTTGTCCTAATCCCTATAAGCATTCAGTCTTTGCTATGAATATTAAAATCTCTGGATTTTTCTGTTCTTCCTTTTTTTTTTCTTCTTTTATTTTTGAGGGGTTAAACACATATGAGGGAAGGAATAACATGCTGGAGCTTGTTGCCAGAGGAGACTGTGGAGACACAGTGTATCAGGAGGTTCAAAAAGGATTAAAGAAATTAAGCAGAGAAATTAGATGAGACAAATTAGATATCAAATGAGCAAAATCAATACACCATTATTGAGTGACTGTTAAAGCAAATAAATAAGCCTCATTCTAGAGGGATTTTGATGAACTGTAAGACTGAGTGAGCAGAAACTCCTTGTCATAGAGTCTGACAAGAAGAGCAAGTTTCACACGTGTACAGAGTAAAGCTATTTATTGGTACAGATGGAAATCAACTGCAGCAAGAATTCTGCTGAAAAGGATGTGAGCACTTTGAATGCTGAATTTAATATAAGCCAGGAGCCCTTAATGCAGTGAATAAGTCATGCTCCATATTTATGTACAGGAGAAGGAACACAGAAGGAGACTGAGATTTTGCATTAGTCTTCTCATGAGAGTGCATGAAGTTACACAAGGAACATAGTGTTCATTCTTGAACCCTCCAAATTGAAGAAGCATATGGAGAAGCCAGAGTCAGCAAAGAACAACCAATGCAATTAACCTAGAGTGCACAACATAGAAAGTTCAAGGGTATTGAAAGTGTTTATTCTGAATGAGTCAAAGAAGGAATCTCCTAACAGCCTGCAATTATTTCAAGAGGAGTTACAGAGATGATGGAGCCCAATTCTTTGTGGTGAGAGATTGTAGAACAAAGTTCAATGGATACAAGCTGTTGAGGGTTCAGACTAGACATCAGAAAGATATTTTGCACTGAAAGAGTTGCACAATACTGAAATAGGAGGAAGGGAGACTGTGGGATCTTCATCCCTGGAGGTTTTCCAGATATTTTTGAATAGTCACTGTTGACCTGACCTAGCTTTAGCAACATTCATGCACTGAGCAAATGATTGACTAGCTGACCTCTAGAAATCTCTTGCATCTAATGTTTCTATTTTCCTATGAAGGGAACAGCAGGAAAGAGAATAGGGAGGTTTGTACCCTCTTGCATTCCTCAAGCAATAACTGCAGTTGTGGGGAAGTTTAAGGGAGTTGTCTGCATACAAGGGTCAGACTTAAATACTCTCCATATGCAGTCTTTTACAGTTGCTCTCAGAGACTTAGTAAGTCTTGGACCATACTGGTAGGGTATTTCTTATATTCTCTGAATCAGACTAAAAGATGTTGCCTCCTTCTCCTCATACCTCCTCCCTTCAAAGTATGGTGCACGATCCTCTTCAACTATGTATACACACTGTTCGGTAATACAAAAATAAGGCCATTTTCAACATATGTGTACATAATTTTCATGATGGAAGAGCCTTATTGACTTTGTTTTACACCAGCGTAAAATCAAATTTATGCCAAGGAAAAGAGTGCTTTTTTTTTTAACTACTTATACAACATATATTTCTTTATCATTCTGTTTTACCTGGAGAACTGTTAGGTTTAAATGAATAGGGAAATTGAAGATGGAATGATTCAAAGAGCATCAGTATAACTGCTTTTCTCTAAGTTTGTCGGGAACATATCTGGAAGAAGTTACTGCTGTCTTAAAAATTATTCTACTAAAGTTTCCTTTGTTCTTATAGTATGCAAACTGAAATCCATGGTATTGGCCCACAGCAACATTTTGCTCAGGTCTAATGATTTCACACAGGAGAAGAAATCATGACATGAGCCTCTTCCTTGCCTACTGACCTCTTCCCTAACAGCGTACTGATGCAATATATAAAGCTAAAGGATAAGCTTGCCTATGGAAAATAAGTCTCCTTAGACGGAATGATTCTATGACTCATGCATGAAGAAAAATCAGTTGCAAAGGACCTTGAGCAAGTCAGGGTATAGAGTCCTAATGCAACTGCCTATACCACATATATACACAAAACTATCTAAATATGTGCTTACATACAAATATACATATATATCTATATGCATACATAGAAGCATCTGTACTATTTAAATCATCAAAATTCTAATGTACTTTAGCTCCTCTGTACAAAGAAGCTTGAACAAATCTGAGAAGGACAAAGATCATGATTAGTCGATTTTTTTTTTTGCTTGTTTGTTTCTTTCTTAGACATCAGAGCTTGAAAAGTTAAGTGTGCTTAAACTTACAAACTCGTCTTCAATCTTCTGTGTATTCACCTTATCAGACTTGTGCCCTTTGGTCATCCCAGATTCAACCTACCAAAGGAACTCTAAAGAAGTCTGAAAATTTTTGCTTTGACTTGAAAAATGATGACAGAAGTCCTGGAAAACACAGGTGTCTTTGCAAATTATGGTGTTGTTGTATATCTTTGAATTTTAATAGATATATCCTTTCTGTATATTATTCTCCTTCCCTTTCCCCTTGAAGTATCTTCATGGTCTCTTCTTGCTGATCTGGCACTCCATGTAAGAGCAGTGTATCAATACAAAATGGAATACAGCTTTATCATTCACGTGATAAAAATAATTCTAACCCACAAGTAAATTACAATTACAGTGGATACTTTTACCAGGCAGTGTTAGCTCAGTGCTGAAAGCGTGCAGGTATAATGCAATTGACTAGGGAGCAAAAATGCATTAACAACTAATAGGATTATTGTTCTTTTACCACAGAAATGTAATAATTTTAATCTTGTAATTTTGCTCTAATTGTCATAATTAAGAACACTTTCTCTCCTTCCTTGATTTTCTCAAGGATTATATATATGTATTGAAGAGAAAAATGTACATAGTTATTTCCTAAGGACAGCTGGGTACCAGTAGAGTAACATCAAGTTGCCAGCTCATATGCATGCTATACTTTTTTCATATAAGACGGTAAATTCAAGAAATTTTCCATCTGCTTCATCTGTTGAATTATGTCTTCACTGCTTCACTGTCATGCCAATGTTCACTACTGTATTCTGTTTCACTAAGGAAAATATCTAATTATCTACTGATCCCTCAAGGTAAAATAGGCCTAACAAAGGTTTCATGGATTTATGTCACCAAAAAAAAAGAAAAAAAAATAGAGTATTTAAAAAAATTATTAAAAAAAAAAGAAAATACTTAGGATTTGACATATCTCTAAACCATGGATACATTACTTTTTTGTTCCATGTTAGATCAAATCAGGATACATTTTTGTGACTTGGTAGAGTTTAAGGCTAGAACAAATATGTGGAGATCTTTATATGCATTACACACATACACACACAAATATATATATAAACACTTCTATTTATTTTGTGGCTGCTGAGTATAAGCTCCTTAGTGTTTAACCTTACACAGTAATAAGGACCTACTTCTTAACTGGATTCTCCCTTGACAATTAAAGGCTGAGTCTTTTCAAGGAAGATGTTAATCATGGGTCATCCTCAAATGTGCTTAATAAGATTTTACTACAGTCAGATTCACAGCTAAGCAGTTATTCAGGATTTACTCCTCTATTATATCACAGACTGGCTTTGGTCTGGAGCTCCCAAAAGGACCAGGGAAAGTTCCTGTTTTATGGGCATGTTTTTTAACTACAGTTTTGCATGTTACACTGGAAAGAACTGATACATTTATTTCTTATTTTTCCATACAAATTTTATTTTTTCATATAAATATTGAGAAAATCCGTAAACATCATGACCATGAGATTGTAAGGCAGATGTACCTGAATGCTCTCCCCTGCACATTTCTTTGGAAGAAATGGACAAGAGAATCACAGAATCACAGAATCATAAGTGTTGCGAGGAATCTCTGCAGATCGTCTAGATGAACCCTTCTGATAAAGCGGGTTCTCTACAGAAAATTGCATAGGAAAGCATTCAGACAGGTCTAGAACATCTCTATAGATTTTGACTCCATAAACTCTCCACTCATCTATCCCTCACTTTCTAAGCTTACCCATGAGTATGTTATGGGAAACAATGTCTAAAGTCTTGCTTGAAGTGAAGGTATGCAACATTCACTGCTCTCCCCTCATTTACCCAGCTGGTCACGACATCATGGAAGGCTATCACATTAGTCAAGAATAACTTCCCCTTGGTGAGCCCATGTTGACTACTTCTGATAACCCTCTCTTCCACTTTCCTGGAGATGGTATGCAGAACAAATTTTTCTATCATTTTCCCAGGGATGAAGGTGAGGTTGAATGGCCTGTTGGTTCCTGGGTCCTCCTTCTTGCCCTTTTTGAAGACTGATGTGACACTGGCTATCTTCCAGCCTTCAGGCACCTCTCACGTTCTCCATGGCCTTTCAAAGGTGGTGGAGAGTGGCTAAGAAATCACTTCTGCCAGCTTCTAAAGGCCTTGGGGATGCATACCATCGAGGCCCATGGATTTGTATGCATTAAGTTTGCCTAGACGATCTCTGACCAAATTCTCCTCAATCAAAGAGACATCTTTCTTTCTCTACACAGTCTTAGCAATAAAGAAGGAAGCAAAGAAGGTGTTCAGTAAGTCTGCCTTGCTGGTGTCTTTCATTACCAGCGCATTCACTTCATTAAGGAATGGGCCAGCATTTTCCCTGGTCTTCTTTTCTGCTATTGATACATTTAAAGAAAAGAGAGAATGGGATGCGGAGAAGACTTTTTCTCCCATCTTGGAAATGATGCTATTAGCCTTCAGCAATCCTGCCATCAGCACTTTGTTTCATATATCCTGAAATCAGCTAGACCGTAAGTCTCATTCCGTAATTAATATCAACCACTGGCTGTTTCCAGTACCCAAAAGAATGTGAAGGCAAAATTGGACTATTCACATGCAGAAGAGTATCACTGAAAAATATAGACACTTTCTCTGGGGGTGATATGGACATAAAATCTTGTACAATTATATTGAAGCAGATAATTTCTCGTGTTCTGCAGAAGTAGATATGACTGAAGCAGAGGGATGGTTGTGAATGAAAAATTAAACATTTCCCCATCTAAAGACACTGTTTGTGCCTTCTTTTCTCTTTCTTCCTCCCACCTTTATTTTAAAAGGTGTTGTTCATGTGGGCCAGGTTATATACAATCTGTCAGGAGCAGCACCCTTGCACAGGAGCCCAGTAATGTAGATGAAGCTAATTCTCTAACACAGTTTACCAAATCTTAAAGTTGATGCTCGGGGATGATT
Source organism: Aquila spilogaster (assembly GCA_024606505.1). Lineage (NCBI taxonomy): Eukaryota > Metazoa > Chordata > Aves > Accipitriformes > Accipitridae > Aquila > Aquila spilogaster. Next base: position 32,437 of record JANHGO010000590.1, read on the forward strand.
TATTAGGTCACTCACTCTGTTCCCGGCCATGCCAAGGTGAGTTCCAACAACATTTCTGTGTGCTTAATGGTTTAATACAGTTCACTGAAGTTTATTCATGAAACAGAAAGTGTGCTCAGCACTTTCTCCAAGTGTGCAAAAAACCCTGCATAACAGAATTCAGATTTCAGTTGGCAGGAATGAGACCCAAGAGAACTAATTCGCTAACCTTTACAGCACACATTTCCTTTAGCACAAGTGACAGAAATGAAATACTTAATGCAGCTCTCACTTGATGTTGGAAAATGGCAAACTTTTTAACAATGCATAGAGCACCAATTTTGTTCACAACAGTATGTCCCAGACCAACGCATATTATGCAATAAATATTCATTTCAAAAGTGTTAGAAATGTACAGTTCTTTTTGGGAGAGGAAAAAAACACAAAACCTTAAACTAAAAATAAGTACCTTTTGTGGGTATGTGCTGACACAACTGAGTTTTGTAGTAAAAGCCTATAGGTTATTGTGTTTTGCTTCCTTCTCGCTAAAGGAAAATAGACCTGAATACTTATCCTTACAATGGAGGATCTTGATGGAATTAAACTGAAGATCAAAAGGATCTTTTAAAATTGCTTACATTTAAAATGAGTTGAATGAATTTTCTAAGAGTAGAATAATGCAGTAATGAAATCAAATTAAAAATATTTATAATTGTGTGAAGCTATCCCTTTGTGATTAGTGATCCATTCCCTCATTTATAGACAACTAATTTAGTAAACCTTTAAGAAGAATCTAAAAATAGAAATAGATGCTTTTTAAAAAAGCGTTGAAAGATGCTTCTGGCCTTTTCAAAAGATCTGAAGGAAATTCTTGCTAGAAACAAATATTATGTAAGAAACCACAGCATGCAGTGGGAGGGGCTTTTACCAAAATGTGTTGATTCCTTGTTTTACAAGGTAGTGTGTCTGGGTCATCCCAGCCAATTCAAGCGATGTTACTTGCAGTTTGGAATGTTAAATACAAAGAAAATTAAATAACACATCCACTTTCAGATACTCATTTATAGAATGGAATTATGATTTTCATTCTGTGTGTTAACAGCTATTTGACATATGGAGATTTGAAATGTATATATATATTTGTTATTTAAAAGATAGATGAATCAATATGAATAAAAGAACTATACCAAACTTTTTACTTTTTAATATTTCTAAAAGGAATTTTGCATCTTCAATGCATCTTTTTGGTATCTTTTGGATTATTAACCTAGTTGCAGGACTAGTAAATCTATAGCAATGTATTTTTTTCTTCTTTGCCATACTTAAAAGAAGACCGCAAAAGAAATAGGCAACAGTTTTTATTTTTATTTTTTTTTTCAGCCATAGAGTTACACTGAGAAAATACAAAAAGTTTGATGGTTATGAATATTAGCATTTCTGGTTTGGGCATTAAGTATTCTTATCCTGTCAATCTAATGGAAATGAAAAAGGTGTAGGAAAGGTGCTGAAAATTAAAGCCCTTTTATATAATCATTAAATGTGCCACTCCACTCCAAAAATGGTGTAACATGAAAGGGTTTTCTTTGATATTAATCAAACTTTCCTGCCTGAAATACCTTCAAAATGTAATTATTCTGGTCTTGAGTCAAGATCTGCTGTCATTCAAATTCACTGTATGGGTGCATACAACTTTTGTTTTGTGTTGTTTTTCCTATATGATTACCATGAGCAGAAACAAAGAAAGTTTCAGAGAAATAAAATGTAATTACAAAACATGAAAGATAAAGCTGTTGGAGAGAATAAAGGTATATCATTCAATATCTCATATGTTCTCTGTCATGGAAGTGTTTTCTGCACTTGATAGAAGAATGATGACTTACCAGGAGTTACATTCTCAATTTGCTAAAGCAGCATTATACTGTCACTGTGCATGTCCTAAATATGGTGCTCAGAAAATGGTGAGACTGAGAAGGAACAGAAGTCTCACTGACACAATCTCTTCTGTGTTGCTCTAATAGAAAGATACATAAATTTCTACGTGTTACATATCACTGTTCTTTACAAAAAGCAAGCACCTAAAAAGGCAAAGATGCTGCATTAGTTTCTTATTAAGATTTCACAGAAATGAATATACTAATTAATTCAAGTGAAATCAGTTTTGCTGATTTACATCCACAAAGAATCACAAACAAACAAATTTTGGTAATGGATTACTTATCCATACCACCAGGAATTCTCCCTTCTTTTTCTGATTTCTCCAATTCCAGTAAGACTGAGCAGAAATATTTCACTTTCCCTGACCAAAAGTAAATGTAAGGGGCAATATCAAATGAAAACTATATCAGTTTGAGCTGTGATTTCCTGAAGAAAGAGAAAAACTCCCTTCCTAACCAGTGATCTAAAGCCAGTTTTAATACTCAGTGTGGAGCAGAAGTGAATGGGTCAACTCATGCCCATATAAATTGACCTGTTTACCCAGGTCTGCATTCTCTAAAATTAACTTTTTGCAACAAATTGTCCTTGGTCAGTAAGCTGAACACCCGAAGGGTCGGTGACACCACCACCTTCCTGGGCATCCCATTCCAGTGCCAGATCACTGTTCTGGAGAAGAAGCTTTTTCTAACGTCCAACCTGAACCTCCCCTGGTGCAACTTGAAGCCATTTCCTCTAGTCCTATCGCTAGTTACATGGGAGAAGAGGTCGACCCCACCTCGCCACAACTTCTCTTCAGGTAGTTGTAGAGAGTGGTAAGGTCCTCTCTGAATCTCCTCCAGTATAAATAATCCCAGTTCCATCATAAGGCTTGTGCTCCAGACTCCTCACCAGCTTCATTGCCCTTCTCAGAATAATGTTCCAGGGCCTTGGTGACTTTCTTGTAGTGAGGGGCCTTGAACTGAATACAGTACTCAAGATGAAGCCTCACCAGTGCTGAGTACAGAGATGATCACCTCTCTGCTCCTGCTGGCAACACTATTTCTGATAAAAGCCAAGATGCCATTGGCTTTTTTGGCCACCTGGGCACACTGCTGGCTCATGTTCAGCTGAGCAATTACCCCCAGATCCTTTTCCTCTACACAGTCTTCCAGACACTCTGTCCCAAGTCTGTTGACTTGCCTGGGGTTGTTGTGGTCAAAGTGTAGGACTTGACACTTGGTCTTGTTGAACTTCCTTCCACTGGCCTCCACCCAGCTATCTAGCCCATTCAGATCCCTCTGTAGGGCCTTGCTACCACCAAGCATATCAACACTTCCCGCCAATTTGGTGTCATCAGCAAACCTACTGAGGGTGCGCTCAATGCCATCATGCAGGTCATCAGTAAAGATACTGAGCAGGACAGACCCCTGTATCAACCCCTGTGGAACACCACTCTTGTCTGGTCAATGAGCTGTTGACTACATCAGCAGCTTTTCCTTTATCCAGCATACAGGTCACTCAATCACAGAAGGCGATCAAGAAGTGAGATGCAGAATTGACCAGTTCCTCTGCTGCCATATTCACAGCATGGCTTGAATTTTTATACTAAAGTTCCATTTATAAAATTAATTAAAGTTATAACTCTAGCACAGGAAATTGAAGACTTTAATAAAAGCGCTGTCTGGGTAAATTCCATGCAAATATTTTTATCGTATTCAGTGTTATTCAGAGAAAACTGGTCTGCTTTTCTTCATGTGAAATGATTTCAGTTTGGACAAAATTGCATAATATCATATTGTACAGGAAATATAACTATTTGAAAACGTTATGGCATTTTTTTTTTGTTTGTTTGTTTGTTTGTTTTGTTTTGTTTTGTTTTTATCTCCTGGAACAAAAAGTTCTATATTTCTGAAACCCTTTTGTTTCAAGATGAATTTTACATAATAAATGAATTAATATTAAAATAATAAAATGTTTATGAAATGGTTCACCCTGTCTGCTACGGAAGGGTAATTAAATTCACCTGGAAGCCTTTTGGTATCCTAATATTTTTGTGGTGAACAGAAGTCCATTCTTTGGCCAAGTATGGTTACCTCTCATCAAGATACTCAATTTAAATTTTCCATTTTAACTTCAGTCTATGAACTTATGGGAAAGGCAGTGCACTCTGATTATATTAGATCTGAGAGTTAGTCTGTAATAGAAATTCAGTTTATCCTCCTAATGATTTTTTTTCACAGTCTTCACAATTTTTTTTATAATTTTGCTGGATTTTCTTACCCTTCTCTCCCTTCTCTTTTATCTCCTTCTTGTACTCTGTCTTTTAAACACTGTAATTCCTTTTGTGTTTCATTTTGTGAATGTCTCTTCCAAATAAGTGTAGAATGAATGCAGTAGGTTCCATATATATGCCGTGTAATATACCATCTTTTCCATTAATCTGTTGTCTGTATTTCTATTCATATTGAAACCAATTTAAGGCAGGATCATAAATCATTCTGTCTTTCCAGTGCCCAGGACAGTAGAGGTGTATGTCTAGCTGCTCCAGAAGCACCTTTGTAAACATTATAGCACTTCATAAGCATTATAATAAATAATAGCAATGCTCGATGCCAATTTATCATTGCCTAGAAAAGGTTCACTACAATAATTTCATGTAGATTTCTAGAAAAATGTATAGATATCTATGAGAAATCCTTTCTTCCGTTTAGAAATACAATTCGCAACCAAAAAAAACTATGGATAACTCTGTAATTTTGGTAAGGAAAGTGCTTTGGAGAAACATGAATTAATGGTAAGCAACAGGACAACTGCAAAAGAATAAAAGGTTTGATATAGTTGAAGTTTATGTCAGCTTTTTTTCTTTTTCTTCCCCTCCTTTTTCATTGCACTGATGTGTTATATCACCTTCCGTTTTCTGCCCTAATGTTCTTCCAAATTTTGCAGCAACTTTGCAGACCTGCGTGCCCAAAAGACACATTGCTATAATAGGATTAAGTGCCTTTCCACTCTTTTACTCCATTTCAAGTACTGTTAAAGTCCATTATGACAGAATATGGTGAACATTTACTAATAGTTTTGGACTAAAGTAAGTGAGCCAGTGATCTCAAGTTCAGTGGGCCTACCAATAAAATGGACTTCAGTGCTGACAGTTGTAGAAGAGAGAGCTGTGAATGGTTCAACATGAGAAATAACTTATTTCTTCAAATTTTCAAGCAAGCTCTCTAAGGATGGGGGAAGATGCAGAGAGGAGTGAAATCCATGCATTTGTCAGACTTTTCTTAACATCCTCAGTGCATAAGATCAGTTTTCATTCCTATGGATGTGACAAACATTTTACAAGAAAAGAGATTTGAAGGAAAAAAAATGGGTAATCCAATTTGTAAAGAGTTATTTCACTTTCATGACATAAAAAAATCCACATTTTTTCTGTATCTTTTTAGATTGTTTAATCATGCTGCATGCATAATAAAATAGGCTTCCCAAGGCAATGTTCTTCTAGTCTCGTTTGACCTGTCCTTTGCAAGATATCTGATTCTTGTGACAAATGTAATAGAACTAATCCACTGAAGTGAAGTACCCAATGGCCATATGGGCTCTTAATATCAAATCTAGAAAATATGAAGATTATTTAAAAGTTTTTAAGGGTAAGTAAGGTGCTAGATAAAGAGAATACGGTACAGAAAACAGGGAAGACTGAACAAGATAAGCATCTTACAAAAGCTTTTCTAATGATCTCGAAATCAGGTGGTCATGAAATTTACTGATAATGAAAAACTGAGTAGGATTGTAGAAGAAAATCTCAATATCTTGGAGGAACGATTAGATTAAAGGGGGAGAAGAATAGAAAGAAAAAAAATAGGTCAGTTTTTCAGGGATAAGTAACCAAAATTCTGAGCTAGAAGATTTTTGCTCAGAAATCACAAAAGACTTTCATTGATCAGTGGATGTCTAAAAGAAGTCACTATAAGGCCATCAACAAAAAGGCAAATAGGCAAATGTGAAATTAAGTACAGTAAGCATTCAGTAAGTGCATTTTCAGTACAAATCAGAAAGCAAATTCTGGGAAAATACAACGGTTTAGGAAAACAAATAGATTATTCTTACCCTGGAAGAGTAAAATATTTGTATCATTTGTTCAGGCTAAGCAAATAGGGTTTCCATTTCTAAGAGTATCATAACAGAAAATAATTATCTCAGCTGAAATGTGGGGCTGAATAAAGAATAAAGGCATTAATTTCCCAAAAAATGTGGTGAGTTTTTTTTTTTTAAATTCATTGCTTTTCCATGATGATTTGCTAATACTTACAGAAAGCATGCTGCTAAGTGGAAGCTTTAAGAGTAATACTGCAGTAGATATAAATCCTGATGCTATTTCTGTCTCCGAACTGCATATTCATCATATTTAAAGACTCCTTTTATTTCAAACCTTCTAGGTGCCACTTAATTAACACACCTAATTTAAAAGAGTCCTAGTTTACTAATATTTTATGCATATTAATATTGGAGTATTAAAATTGAGGGGGAAAAAGAAAGCTCAGAACAATTTGGAACACTATGATTTCACAAGGGTCTAATAGCTTTGGGTGGTCCCATTTTCAGCCACAAAATTTTGAACACATTAAAAAGCTTGTTTGAGATATGCTGTACGTGGTATTCCATGACTTGTTTTTTTTTTCAGATGTGTCCTTGTATAAGATTCCAAATTGGAAAATCTCTTCAAGCATTATTTTTTGTGGTGTTATTAGTATTACCATTGTTAAAGAGGAATTGAGACATAGAGAATGTTCTTCTAGTTAATCCATAATTTCTCCTTTTAAGCTTTCCAAAATAAAGGAAAGGACATTTCTTTATTATTTTTTTTTTCTTTTCATGGAACATTAGGAGAAGCTTTTAAAAAGCCTACCCAATATGTTTTCTGTTTTACTGATTCCTCATGAAATAAACAGACATAGATAATATAGTTATCCATGCTGTTTACGAAATATTTCAATTTCAGGTAGAACTCTCATGGGAGACAACATTTACATTCAGTGATGACTGATAAATACATTACTGTTTTGGTTGAATAACACATTAAAATCTGTATTGCATGTGAACACCTGATAAAAGGCAACAATTAGTATGGCATTGTTGTCTTGTCCTCTTTATCACTGATCTTAAGGAATAAATGTCCCTTAAGATGTAATTGAATGAATAATCATTAATGGAAGTTATGAGAACTAATCAGACTGTCAGTCTGCATTTTTTGGTGTCCAGAAAATGAAAAGCAAGCAAGACACTTACTAGAACAAGTGAG
>JANHGO010000591.1:0-39627 GCA_024606505.1 Aquila spilogaster
CCTCAGATCGTTGCCACTGTTTTGTTTTCAGGCCCATCTCTCTTTTTTTTCTTTTTCCTTTCCCCCTCCCCTTTCCCGGGGCGTGGGCCCGTGGGTCCCCTCATCCCCTTTGTCACGGAATCGGGCCGAACCAGCCCTTAAACTGTTGACAGCAAGTCATGCCTGACAAACCTGGTGGCCCTTTATGATAGAGTTGCAGCATCAGTAGATGAGGGAAAAGCAACTGGTATCATCTTCTTGGACATATGAAAAGTGTTTGACGCTGTCAAATAAAATTGTTCTTCCTATACTGATAATTCATGTCCTACTTGTCAAATAAGTATCATTTCCATAGAGTGGATGTTGGAGATACTGAACAGTAAGAATTCAGGGAATTTCACCACTAATTTTTTCTTTCTCACTTTTAAGTCAACATTCAGAGTCTAGTGATGCAAACTATGCTATGGTGAATGTAGAAATGTGAGGTAATAAAACAGCATTGACCAAAGTCACAACAGTAGTCCTCCTCTGGCAGGACTGTGTTATGAGTTATCTGTCTATGAATGATCAATAATTAACATATCTATGCACCTTTGTGTATTTGAGATAGCCCTTAAAGATCTTTACTTCATTAAGTAGATGTTGCATAAGGTATGGTTTATTTTTATCTCTTCAGTATCTGCTTTAGTATATTGCTCGGTTTTTCAGGTCATGACATATACAGATATACACACATGTGTAAGAAACCATAGGGTTTGAAATTGATTTTCTGGGATAGAATCTGTCTGGGATAAACTTAACTTTCCTCACAACAGCTCATACAGAGGTGTGATTTGCTCTTGTACCTAAACTGCGTTTATATCACACCAATGTTTTGGTGACCAAAATATTGACCTGTGGGGAAACCACGCTGGAGCAATCTGTTCCTTTGTGGAATGAACTCATACTGAAACAGTTCTTGAAGAACTGGAGTCCATGGTTATCTCACTTCAAAGCAATTCCTGAAGGACTGCATCCCATGGTGGATCAGGGGAAGAAAGTGAAGATACAAGAGTGTCAGAGATTAACTTTTATAAACTAACTGCAACCCGAACCTCCAATTCTCCCACAATGCACCCATGGGGAGGAGGTAGAGGAACTGGGAATGAAACTGAGCCTGAGAGGAAAAGCGTTAGAGGGAAGGTGCTTTTTTGATTTTGTTTTTATTTCTTAGTACTTCACTGTGTTACTATCTGGCAATAAATTAAATTAATCTTCCCATAGTCAAGTCTGTTCTGCCTGTAATAGTAAATGACAAGTGATCACCCTGTCCTTATCTCAGTCATGAGGCTTTTTTTTTTTTTTTTTGTGAAATTTTCTCACCCTGTTCTGCTGAGGTGGGCAATTCAGAGAGTGTCCTGTTGTGCAACAGAAAACTAGCTAAAATGAGGAAAATGCTATTTAATCTGCCTTAACAGCAATAACAGTGATTAAGGATTTGAAATACTGTAGTTCTCTTCTCAGTGTTTAGCTGGGTCCATCCTAGACAAAGGAGATTTCACTAAGCTTAAATATTAGTACTGATCTTCTGTCTAAGAGGAAGACAGGGTGAGCTGGCTGAATTAGGTAACATGATTCAGTAGCAGTATTTATTATCCCTCTCCCTTACTCTACCATAAATATACATTGCAGCAATGAAAATAAAAGATGATACCGTAAATGGAAAAAGTAGTTAGACTGTGATTCTAGGCAAAAATAATGAGCTACTGTGGCTGGAAGATTTTGCAAAGACAGGACATATATTTTATCTTCCTTAAAAAAGGTATTTCTACAACTGATTCTATAGAAAAAAAATAAAAGTAAAAACAGTGGGGAAAAGACTTTGGAAAGACTTTGGAAAGGTTGAACAGATGCAATAGCACTGTACAAATTTGCTAGACTGTTAATGAGAAGGGTCTGGGTGTGGTGCAAGGCAAAATACTTTGGAATTACAGTGTGAGGAACAAAGTAGCACAAGTAGAAGTAACTTTATAGAAAATAATATTATCAGAAATAATATCATTAGATTGATTTGTCCTGGGAATAAAAACTGAAACATGAGAATCTGTGAAAAGGAACTTGCAACTTCTAGCTTGGATAGTAGCAATTGATTGAGTAAGATACGAAAATGATCTTCGTAGCTTCATATGTTGTAGCTCCTGAGACGGAAAAGAAACTGACTGGAGACTCCCACTAGAAATAGCCCTACCACTGACTGGAAATCTGTGATTTAATTCCTTTATTTCTCATCCAGTTTAAATGAAAAAAAAACCAAACCAAACCAAAACAAACAAAAAAAACCAAAACAAAACAAAAAAAACCAACACCTTCACATGATACGTGCAGAATTAACTACCTTAGAGTCTCACTCAACGTTTGTAAATTATGCTGAATGCACTTAGACATTCACTCACATCTTGATGTTAAAGCTGTTAAATAAAGAGCTACTTATTTCATTAAATGGATTACTGTGAACTATTTGCAGTTTTGAGTATTCACTTTTTTAGATACCATTATTCTCATATTTGCATATTTATTATTTTCATGTCTAACAGTCCAGACTTCATATACACTTAGTCCTGCTAAGATTATTTTGCAGAAATTTCTGGATTTAAAAAAAAAAAAAAAAGTGTATTTCCAAAGAGTTTACAATCCATCTTTTCTGCCATTGTTTGAAAATAAAATATCAGTTTATTGAACACGTGTGAAACTTCCTATGGCAAATGTACATACAACTGTTTGTTTGTTTGTTTTTTTTACTTGATGATTCTACAAAGACAATTTTGTAGCATTTGACCTGTTACATAGGATATAGGGTATCTAGGTAATAATACTGTTTTAAGGATGAGATTCAAATCTGTGGTATTCTTGCAACTGTAGCATCTAAGGTGTATGTGTTTGTGCCTGTGAGAACACATCCTCACAACTAGCCTCATAGTCAAGGAACACCCCTGCTACTGTTTTGAGGGAAAGATAATGGACTGACTTGAGACAATGATCTGACTTGAAACAAGGTGATGGACTACACTGGTAAGCAGCTTTGCGTTAAAGCATTTGGTTTACTCATGTAGGAATTCTGCAGGCAAGAGTTTCAGACAATCCTAGATATTACTCTAAGCCACTCCTGCTGGGCCAAAACTGATGGAAATGACATTTATGCTTAAATATGTCATTTAACCCCTTGGGTGGAAAATCTGGCTGTGGCAGGTATCCTCAAAACAGTCCTTGCTATAAGACTTATAAAACTGCTTGCAGGTTAGCTGTATAAACTGCTCCTGCAGGTGCAGCAATGGTCACGTAGGGCAACCTTTTGTATATAATTAATACAATTTGGGGATGTTTTATACATTATTTAAGATAATAGAAAGTGTCAATGCATGCACTGCAGTAGCCACACAGGACCACAGACCATCTGGACCTCAAGAATTCATAGGAAGCATCTCCTGATCCTGCTGGAGATGCTCTTACAAGAACCCTTGCAATGGTGAATCCTGCCAACATCCCGACTGTGACTGGCCACTCTGTATGAGAAATCTGATTCCCCATGGGAGCATTACCCCATGGAAAAGTTAGGTACCCTCTGTGAGTGCAGAGGAAAAGCAAAAAGATGTGGAACAAGAACTTAAGAAATTTGTAGAGTATTGGAGTAATTGCTTTGCTTTTCCTTTCACATGTTTCCATCTGGAATGCTAAATACATTGTCTAGTGACCTGGAAATTAATTGGGAAGTTATAGTGTTAACTGGACAGATGAAGATATTCATTTAATTGGCTTTGACATATGGCTTCTCTTTTAATGAACTATTAGTATCTAATTCTAACTTCAGTTACCCATGAGTAAAAATCCATATTGAAGTTTCAGATTTGCTTAGATTCTACATTCTTTTGGCAAAGATACATTTTTGAAAAAGTCATTTTCCATGTAAATATTGGCATTTGTGTAAAGACAAGATGTAAATGTAATAAATGTAGTGAGTAGAACACATTACTGCTTTGGATCAATTTTTCGCACATTTTTTTCCCCATGCATTCTAAAATACTTATGTTATTCAATCTTTGTGTATGCAGCAGTATTTTGTGATCTTCTTGGTATATTTTGATCTCAGTTCCTCTTCAATATAATACTCAAATTTCAAAAAGTACTAGGGTAAATTTAAGAATGCCTTACATTTTTTTAGTTTATGGAATTTAATAGTGTATATTTACGAGACACACCTGTAGGGGTAAATGAGACTTTAATTCAGTGCCATTAACCTTCTCTGTAGGCAGAGTTTCCAGTCTGCCAGATGCATCACTGGGAACTCGCATTCTATGACTGTGTCCAGTTTTTGGAACTAAAAGGAAAATACATAATGTAATTTTATAAAATTAACTTTTGGAGTTCAACCATAACTAGTATTCTTTTTATTTCTCAAGAAAAAAGGTATTAAAGTCTGTTCATTTGAAATAATGCTACGCCCATTCAGGGCACTGCAGTGAAAAAAGACCTGTAAATTTCTGGAGCCTTTTATTACCTTTCAGAGACTCACCTTACTGTGTATCACAGCATGGTCTGTAATGTTTTCTAGAGCAAGGTACACATGAAAGTACTAAAAGAAGACATTTTATTTTGCCATGAGTTGTGAAAACCAACCTATAAAATATTAACAAGTACAAATCTATACAAAACACAAACTATAAGCTTTCAGTGCCATGGACAACTTTCTGAAAATACTGTAAGTTAGAACAGGAAAAGAATCCTATCGAATTCAAGGGAAAATCAGTATCAGATAAGTGAGGAGCCCTAGGCCAAGATTTTTATCTTCAATTATCTTTCATCCTAATGAAAGCACACAGACATAAGCAATCAAGAATATTATTACTAAGGGAACGAAATAGGAAGATTTAGTAATGGAATACGTAGAAAATAAAAGTTGTTTAGGGATAACAACCCAGTCTTCATCAGTTCAATAGTATGGAGATATTAAATTAAAAATGAAATCAAATAACAAAACCAAAAACAAACAAAAACAAATAAAAAACTACCATTCAAAGTATCTACTCTTTTAGACCAATGTGGTAAGTACTATTTTTTAACCACTGGATGTTATATTATAAAGGAGAAGAATTCTGTTTCTGGTGCTGAGACAGCAGTTTCTAAACATAAATGATCCACATTCTCCTTTCTTTGTCACTTTGTCACTACCAGTGTCCAAATGGTGAAACATGGTTTAAGCTGCTCTGTGACTCACTTCTATTAAGTAGGCCTCAAATGCATGACACTTAAGAGTGTTTTTTTTTTTGTTTTTGTTTTTTACTTTCCCCATATTGGTGTCCCCATTTAACTTCTATTTAAGCACATGGTAGTGCAGTTGACTTAAGTAACATCTATCAAATTCAATGGGAATACTTGTTAAATATTAAATTTCTTTAATATTTTACTGGAGTAGTACATTTGTACATATTCTTCCATAAATGATGATTAGTGAATTGAGATCAACCATCATTCTTTTTGGTCTATATGTGTCACTGTTTTGTAATTTGTTATTCCTTTGCAGAGTGTTGATAGTTAGGCACAAGACATTTTCTTAATTGCAGCTGAGAAAATGTGCTGGCCAAGGATTGGTGTGAGGGAGCCACAGTCTGATACAGCATAAAATCACAGGCTAGATGCATAACTGACCTCACAGCAAGAACTTAAATATTCCAAAGACAGTTATGAGTAATGGGATTTTGAAAACAGATTTTAGGAGAAAATGTGAAATCTCCGAAACTGCTACCAGATATAGCTCTGATGATAATAAAAGTTATAACAAAAACCATAGTATAGTAAAGGGACAGCAATTAATTAACATTGATTTTAATTAATGATCCTTGATGTTTAACCTTTAGTGGAAGAGCAACTTCAGTTGTAGTAGCAAAGGTAGTGAAAGGAAATGTTTCTGCATGAGTTTAGGTGAGCCAAACAAAAAAGAAAAGAAATCATGAAGAAGTCACTGTTTTGGAAGAAAACTCTCCAATAGGTAATCACTATCATCTTACGATATATTTAAGGCCTCTCCACAGTTTAACTGCTAACTAATGCAGATACAACCTATTCGTATTGCTTTATGTTTATATAATCATTTTTGTTTCTCAGACCATAATCTATTGTTTTGGTTATATTTGTCTAACTGATATCATTTGTTCTCTTCAATAGAGTGATAACTCCTTTGCATTACACCTGATCTAAAAGATATGTCTTACCAATTGGTAGCACGTTGTATTGTGATAGAGTTTAACTGACAGCATAGTATATTAACTAATAAAGATCGTTGTATAATTACATAATATGATTGTATTACTGCCATTATAATTTATTTTTATTTGATTGTATTAATATTGTTATACTAAAGTTATTAAAAGTCAACTAATTAATATATAAGTAAGTTGAAGTGTGAGACTAATCTTGGTAAACTGCATGATAAAATTCCACTGGGTTAACTGGGAAAAGAGTATTGTTTGCAGAAACAATTTATTTTAGGTGTCTGAGAGTGGTAAAATGCAGCTAGAAGAATTTTTCAGATATGCTAAATTCAGTTTCTGACCAGACCATCAGTTTTTAAGATGCTCTACTATGTCATTGCTACAAAAGATCAAAAAAAAAATCATTGTGAATGGCTAAATCAGAAGGAGAACAGTGTGTGCTTTTTTTCATGTATGATTAATCTATTGCATGTAGCACTTTTAATGGGAGACTCTGACTAACTAATTAAGTGTAAACTTCACGTGCCTCATTTGGAGACTTAAATTGCCATAAATCATTGCAAAGGTCACTTTCTATGGATTTTCAATAAGATCTGAATGTCACAAAGTACCTGTTATCTCCATACAAGTAGTGTACGGTCAACATCTGTAATCTTTGATCCATTGAATTACATTATTGATCTTTTTCTAATCCAAATTAGAGCAAGAATAAATTAATTTACAAACTAAAAATAAAGTCATCCTTACATAAGTAGTTATACTAGAAAAATGTTACAAATATTTAATGATATTTTTATATTTGTGTTATTGTGTGACTGTTCAGTAAGGATACACCCGTGCTTTAAACAAATGCAATTAAAAAAAATAAAACTGAAGTAATTTTATATCTAAGAGTTCTGTAATATCTTTCAACAGTTTTTAGATCTAGTGTGCTCCAATGGTCTGTGTTAGCACTGATGGAGACTCAATTGCATTAAACACAGATGACTCCTCTTGTACATACCTCATAGCAAACCTCAGTGGGAGCAGAGTTCCAGTGATCATCCAGAAGCACATGTTGTTGGACTCATGCATTGATCCCAGATCACTTTGCTCTCATAAAAACATCTTTAATTACTCCTCATTAGTTATGAGGAAAAGAATGGAAAAGAAAAAAAAAGAAACAAATTTTCTCCTGTAGTATTTGACAGGCTCCCAGAGCTCTTAGATGTCATATTTAGTCACAACAAGAATTAACTTTAAAATATCTATTGCTCTTTGTTTTTAGAAACTATATTTATTTAGCTACAATTTACCCACAACATTCATGTAAAAGCTGAAATCCATTATTCTGCAGGTAAAAATAAAAGGTAAGCAAAATGCCACAGATGGAAAGTGATACTTGTGTAGCTCTTCAATTTATTTTTGTCTTGGCTCTCAAGGAGTGCTTCTGAGAGGAAGTCCAGATTCTGTGAAACTCCAGCAAATAATGGTATTTTTTTTCACTTGCTCAAAAATGGAAAATGTATTTGTATTTTTCAGCCACATTAGTTCAAAACATCTATGTATACGTAGGTATAAGCATGCATATATTTAGATAACTGATGCATAGGAATACAAACCTTCTACAAATAGTCACATATTGAAGCTACATGTCGATGTTGTTTATGCAGTCTGGTTCATGCAGTTTCATGAAGGCTGGAGCACCTCTCCTGTGAAGATAGGCTGAATGAGCTGGGCTTGTTCAGCCTGGAAAAGAGAAGGCTGCAGAGAGACATAATTGTGGCCTTACAGTGTTTAAAGGGAGTTTATCTAGATGTGAGAAATCAACTTTTTCCAAGGGTAGATAGAGACAGGACAAGGGGAATGGTTTTGAACTAAAGGAGGGTAGATTTAGATTAGATGTCAGGGGGAAGTTTTTTTGCTTGGGGAGTGATGAGGTGCTGGAACAGTTTGACCAGAGAGGCTGTGGATGCCCCATACCTGGAGGTATTTAAGGCCTGTTTGGATGGGGCCTTGGGAAATCTGGTCTAGTACTTGATCTAGCAGCTGGCAGCCCTGCCTGTGCCAGGGGGTTGGAATTTGACAATCCTTGCAGTCCCTTCCAAACCAAGCCATTCTATTATTTTATGAATTGTAATTTCCCGAATTAACCTAACAGAAAATTTGAGTAGAACATCACAGAGCTCTGCCTACTCTGCATGTGTTCTGGAGTTTGTCTAAGTATAAGACAGTAAAAACAGAAGCTTTCTCTTCTTGCATGGAGAAATTTAGCGTACAATGCTATACTGAATGCCATCCTTTAGAGTTTTGCTAATGACCTTACTTAGTGCCAGGGTTTCACATTTAAAATGGCTTTTCATAAACACTCTGATTGAGAAGTGCTTTACTCCCAGCTAAGGCAGAGGAGAATTTTGCTGTAGTCTTCAGGGGTTTGAAAGTAGCGATCAAGCTTTGATCAATGCTGTAAATAAGCCCATCTAAAACAGTTCATTTTTTTTTTCTCTTTTGTTACCTTTTTTACTTCATTCTCAATTCTGAACAGCAGTAGTGTCAGTACAACTTACAGAATAATAGTTCAAAGTACAAAGGTTTCTCAGGCTTATAATAAATTCAACAGCAGCAGCAAAGGTCTTTTATACATTGCCCAGCTGTTCTACATTGTAATAATTTTGGACAACAGATTTGGGAAGTCTCGCTGCTTGTTCAGACTCTTGAGAATGTCAACAGGAGCACTTGTTTTGATGTGAACATCTGTGCCAGGCTAAAAAACACCATCCTGATGCTGCTGAGTGGCTATCAGATGGTAAAAATGGCTTTTAGCCACTTCTGACCTTATCAAGATTAGGCTCTGCCAAGTGAAAGCTTTTATAGCTTTTCTCCAGTGTTTCACAAAATCTGCTCTCTAATTCATTCATAAAGGTTATCTATAATTTTTTAATTTTCCATGCACTCAGAGAGACTTTATTCCAGGTCATTAAATTTTCTTTTCCTGAATAATTGCAACAGTCTTCCCTGCATACTCTCTAGCTCTTCTGAAATATAGTGCATAGTATGTAAGCGATTTAAGAACTCCCAACCCAAAACTTCCACCCTGAGAAGACAGGAATAAGGACTTCAAAATTTGGGCAACTTCAAACCGTCCAGTCTGACAATATTAAAAGCAGCAGCAGACATGTTAATGACAGTTTTGAAAACAGAGCTGCTATTTTTTATTCTCCAAATTTATAGCTTGAAATTTTGAAATAAATTATCATTTTCCTCCCAGAATCTTCACTGTCAGGTTCCTAAGTAAAACCATCATTAATCACAAGTAGCCATAGTTGTGTGCTGATTGTAATTTTGTCACACTGAATAAAAGACGAATGATATAGAATACTATTAGCAATGATGGTTTTAATGTAGACATTTATCATTGATTCAGGTTCACTTGATATGACTTTGGGATAAAAACAGGGAAAAATTGCCTCGCTGTTGAAAATTTTATTGCTATTAAATCATAATTTTGGCAAAGCTGTGAAAATAAGACTGACAAAGCTTTCTTTTCCAGAAGAACCCAGATGCAGTGAAATTAGAGAAGTGAATGCAGTTTAGTTGTCATCTATCTAATAGCTAATAATAGAAGCATGGTTTTTGGCAAGCTGTCTATTTATAGGAATCATTGAGCTTACTAAGCTCATCAGAATAGATGAGAGAAAGATCTACACACACTTTCAGCAATGTAATACTCTTTCAATAGCCTTGCATAATAGAGCCAGTGGCACTGATACTGAAGACACACTTAAGAAAATCTTCATTATCTGACTGTGTTCCAGGGAATCAGCCAGAAATACAAGGCAATTGAAAGTTTGTGTGACAAGTAAAAGAAGAAAATCAAAATGATTATACACTTTTCTTGTAGAAAATCTATTATGCTGCATGTATTAAGCACCATTTCTCTTCTCTAAGATAACTTTAATGTTGTAAAACAGACAGGAGTAACACAGCACAGAAATGCATATATAATTCAAAATTATGAGGGCTGCTCTGAAAGTAATGTCCCCTATTTTATTACATTGGCCCATGATTTCAGCAGCGGATGTTGATGGTATGGCAGTAGAGGTCGAATTTTCCTGCTAATATTCTATTACATTTGTGACCATGCAACAGATGGCAGCAGAGGGGCAATCTGACAAATTGTGTCTGACATGGAACTACGTACGAAGAAAAAGTGTGTCACTGAATTCCTCCATGCTGAAAAAAATGTACATTCATTGACACTTACTGAATGTTTGTGGAGACCAAATAGTGGACGTGACCACAGTGAGGTGGTGGGTGGTACATTTCGGTGGTGACAGTGACAGTGGGTTACCTCTGCTGGAGCAGGCTTTTATGGGCACAGCATTCAGGCTCTTGTTCATCAGTGGCAAAAGTGCATGGCTAATGGTAGTGACTATATGGAAAAACAGTGTTTTGTAGCTGAGAATTTACTGTATAAAATAATGTTACTGTGCTCTTTGTACCTGTCTTCATTTCCACAGAAATAAATAGAGGACATTACTTTTGGAGTGACTTTGAAGGTGATCTAGAGTTATCTGACTTCACAAATAAATACACTCTAATTTTCCATCAGGAAAGAAATATGAAATGTAAAAAATAGTGAAAATCAAATGTCTGTTGCTTCTGCTTTGGCTTGGACACTGTGGATAGAATCCGGAATGTCCACCTGTATCTGCAGAAGTACCTAGATGTAGTGAATCTGATTCAATTCAGTCATGCAGATGCATGCTGGGAAGAACAGGTTACTGTGCAACATAAACTTGAAATACTTGATGACACTTTAGGGAAATGTTTAAAGGAGATTTAAAGCTGATTAAGAGAGAAAAAGGGGGAAGCTTAGTCAACAGGTTTGCAAATGTCACATATCTGCAGGTCACAAATACCATATGGATTCAAAGACTCACTTGTAACTAATATGACCCAAAAGGGTTTTTCCTCTCCTCCAGCTTTGTTTTATTCTATTCTGTGAGCAATTGCATTGTGCATCACTTGTGTTACAAATATAGATAATTACAATAACTATTATTTCTCTCTTCCTTTTTTGCTTTATTAAATAGTTTATATCTCAACCCATGAGTTCTACTTTTTTATTTTTCTGATTCCCCCATCCCACTGGGAGAAGGGAAATGAGCAGTGTGTGTGGCATTTAGCTGCTTACCAGGTTAAATCACAACAGTTATTTTGGCACCCAACACAGGGCTCAAAGGGTTGAGATAATGACAGATCTGTCCAGAGCTTTTTAAAACAAAATTCTTATAAATGGTATGGTAGCTTAGTAAATCTTGGTCACAAAGGTGATATTTTTGTTTGCAGTGTGTTATTATTTGCTTTTGAGATTGTTCTTAACTCCACTGTTTATCGTCTCTGAGGGCTGGCCTAGGTTTACTTATGGTTTTGACAGTTTGTATATAACTTGTGCTGCTTCTGTTAGACCGATTGTGGACATAATGTGGTATTTGTACTCAGTAGTGCCATCATTCTCACACTTCAGGAACTTTACTGTAGAAACTCTCAACAAGTATACTCGTTATTCCTCCTTTTTTCACGGACTGGCAAAAAAGAAAAGATTTTGAAATAATTCCAGAGAAGGAGGTGATGCTTACTGAAGAGGCCCCATTGTGTGATAAACTACAAGAAAATGAGATGAGAAACAGTATTTCTTGTTCATTGATGGCTGCTGTTATGTTGTGGGTAAGTATCGGAGATGGAAGACTGCTGTACAGAGCTTTACACAGCAAGTTCCAGAGACTGCTGAAGGAGAAGGTGAATTGAGACAATTTGCAGAAGTGAAAGCCATCCAACTGTCCTTAGACATTGCTGAACAAGAGAAGTGGTCAGTGTTCTACCTCTATACTGACCTGATGATGGTGGCAAATAACCTATGGGTATGGCTACAGCAGAAGAAAAACAATTGTCAGAACAGAGGTAAACTCATCTGGGCTGCTGTATTGTGGCTGTATTGCTGCATGGGTAGAGAATATGGTTGTAGAAGTATGTTATTTAGATGCCCATGTGCCCAAGGGTCATACCACTGAAGTACAAGAAAACAACCAAGAAGTTTATCCAGCTGCTAGGATTGTCAAGTAGATCTGGACTGGCGCACTTTTAGCTTTGAATTCAACTGTGCTATATAATACGGGTGACAGTATAACCTTTAAGACTCTTGCTAGCTGGCACTGAAATGAAACTTTAAATTCATGATTTCCTCTTTCCTTAAGGATTCCCTGAGGATTATATGGAAATCAATTCTGTCTCTATGTCTAACAGTTTATGCATAAACTCTAACCTGAAGTGACACTGGTGAACTCCAGCAGTATAATAAACTGGATAATTTCATATACACTACAAAGATGTTTCAAGATTTTTATCCCTTGCACACAGCTTTCTAAGGATATCAGGCTTCCTCATTGGATGGGTGAAGACAGATAGTGAGTTAAGCTAGCGAGCATAAAGCAAGCATATGTCATATTCTGGTTGTACATGGAGATAATGTCCTTTGGGAGAAAATGGGTAGTGGTCTGTTTCATTACACCTTGTAAAGGTGCAGTATGTGTTCAATAAGTCCATCATGACCCATACACATAAGTGAAAGAAATAGCTAGGTCTCACCCAGAACCCTTAGTTTCATAGAGCAAACAAAACTGATTTCTACTACTCATGCTGGGAAAAGTAGACTTATGAGTGAGCAGCAGTTCTATTTTTGTTGTTATGGTTCATACACAAATGAAACATATGTTTCAAAAACTCTTCACCAATCAGGTGACTTAAATAAAATAAATCATTCTTCATATGTGCATTGTTCTTGATGTATATACTACAAATCTTGCTTCTATGTTTGTACCCTGATATATTTCTGTATTTTTAGGCTTTATTAAAAACAAATTCTGAAAAAAAGTAGGATAAAACAACATCTTCCTTTTTCTATCAGCTGATCCGAGTCTGGCAGAGCAAGACTGGGATTATAATTGTAAGGTATGATTCCTTTTTATTTGCCTTAGTGGCATGTAGTTGGAAGTGTAGTTAGAGGCTTTTGATTTGGTAGAACTTTTTGGAAACAAAATCTTCCCTCAAAAGCAGAAGTACACCTGTAACTGGCCCAGGTAGAACCTGCCTCCAAGCATCCAGCAGAAGAATTTGTCCAGTGCTTTGTATCTGATTACCAGAGAGTCAGCAACCATTAACAGCAGTGAACAAAAATTCCCAAAAAACTTCAAGGCTTTGATGATTTACTAAAACCTTAACAATACACTTTATGCTTCTGTATATTTTCCCTGTCACTGGTGTGAAAGTGATTTATATAAAGAGAGCCTGGAAATTTAGACTATACTGTGCAACCTCTTCTGAGCTGTTTTGCTTTCTGTATACTTTGATGAATAATACTTCTCACTGAAAGACATTCCTAGCAAACTCAGAATTCAGGAGGGAAAGAAAAAAGATCCAAACCTGTCTACTTCTAAAATTATTTCTGTTGTCTGGCGAAGCTAACCACAAATTTGTGTGTGGTTGTGTTTCCACTGTACACTTTAGAAAGATCTTGACTGCTGTGGGCTACTGTGCTTGTGCCCTTTTCTAAGACTATAACCAAAGAACACATTGTTGGCAACTGTCTCTGTAATACTGAAGGTCCTATTTAGATGCTAGATTAAAATAGCTCCTGGTATAACATGAGTCTTAAGTGTATTTAAAGTCCCTGGAATATATTTAACTGAAAGAAGTTAGCAGTGTGATTGACAGTCATTACTAATAGGTTTAATTTATGCTAAAATCTCTGTTTGAACAGGAGCACTGCCTGCACTAAACTGTCAGCTTTAAAAGCCATGAAAAAGTTCAATTAACAACCTACAGGTACAAGATCAGTAGCGATCATGGCTGAAGAGCTTTGTAGAAACATATATATATATATATATATATTTTTTGTTACCCTTGCAGGCTCCTTGTACATTTATAGCTTGAATAAAATAATCCTGACAAAGATGTAACCTAACCTCTGTATTCTCCACTCACTTCTAATCTTCAAATAAAATCTTAATAGTGATTCCTCTTGTAATCTCTTGTAATGACTATTCATTTGAAGATGCTACTCACATCTTCAACAGCTTCATACTCTTCTCTACTTCATGTTGAATTAATTATTTTCTCTCAAAAAAACCACAAGATCTATGCTTCCTTTCGTCTTGTCACTGCCAAATTAGTGATTGTGCTGGAAGATTTGTAAGGGTAGCATATTATTGCTACTATAATTGTTAAGTTCAAATTAAAATATTAATTTTGATTTCCCCCCTTTTGACAATATCTAAGTCTCAGACTAACAGAACTTCCAATTTTCTTGAGCTCTGAGAGTTCTCTCAAGGCATTTGCAGTAAACAAATGATTAGCTATTAAAATGTCACACTGGTTTGTATATAAGACACGCCGACTCTGGGATTAGATTGAACATGACGTTGGATACTATTATGTGTGGTATTTAAGATTGGCCATAAAAGAAGATTTCAGTTTTGCCAAATTACATCAAGATTTACAGGCTTGTTTTTGCACCACATTGAATAAATCAGGTATTTTTTAAGAACTAGTGGAATAAGAAAGTGAAACAAAATTTCTTACAACCCTGTGCTTTGAGTACCATCCTGCTAAGAAGTGGTGGGTTGGTATTGTCCCATCCTATGTGGTCATTAAGTTCATCTGGGAGGAGAGGTTGACAGTAAACAGTAAACGGTAAACACATCACCTAGAGAGAGGGAGATTCAGCTTCAATGTTGATGTAGAGTCAATGGGAAGAGGATTTAATCTCTAATCTTTCTGAAAACTAGGTGAGTGCTCCTCTTGTTAGGGTCCTTGCCTTCATCAAAACTCTTTCTGTGGAAGAAGGCTCATCTTTAACTACTGGTAGAAATTATTCCTTGAATGATTGCAGAAAGTAGTACGTTTTCAGCATGATACATGGATATGTAGACATGTTAACATGCTTTTTCTATCAGGAATAAACCAGCTCCTCTCTCCTCCTTCCCACAACCGTCCCTCCCCTGTAGCTTACATGTTTGCCCATGGATATTGGGAAAGACTGCTTAGTCAGGTACAGGTGATCCTATTCTATAATTACCCTTTGACATGGTAATTATGGAATAGGGTTTCAGACTAGGTGTCAAGCTACAGCACTGACACGAGGTTAGCAGATTAAGTCCCAGTAATGCTCCTGTAAAGAATCCCCATTTAGTGATCCTTGGAGCGAAAGATGTATGTATGCAAAATGCTGCAATGCATAAAAGGCA
Organism: Aquila spilogaster; assembly: GCA_024606505.1. Lineage (NCBI taxonomy): Eukaryota > Metazoa > Chordata > Aves > Accipitriformes > Accipitridae > Aquila > Aquila spilogaster. Next base: position 15,506 of record JANHGO010000591.1, read on the forward strand.
AGAAATATCTTCTATGATGAAACTGCAGCTTCCTGAAAACCAGTGGGATTCTATGTGGATGATAAATTTTACACAGAGCTTTCTGAAAACAAATCCTCTGAGAGAATCTCCTGCTGTGACTACGTTAAAAGTATGTTAAATGATTTTAAAAATTTTAAATACTAAGGATACTGTTCGGAACAAATAGAATTACACTTATTTCTGGCAGTACCAATTTTTCCTTCTTATCCTCTTTTAATATATGCCCTCATGATTTATCTTATGCTGGATAAATGTCCTTTCTTACCCAGGAATTTCTTGTTTTGAGAACTGTTATTAGAAGTGATAGAACTGTTCTTATAATATTATATGTCATTACACAAAGCAATTTCACAGAATCTTGTTAAAGAGATAAATAGTAAAAGGCAAGAGGGAAAATTCCAATGAATTGTCTTTGTAATGATTTCTTATCATGGATCTTTTTCTTAACATGATAGGAAGATGGGTCAAGTATTTGATGCTTCATTCTTCCATTTTCTCAGTATCTGAGCATGTGTAAAAAGCTAGTTTTGCTCACCAGTTCCGATTTGTGGATTATGAAAAAACTGGAAGAGGAGTATTTTCCCTAGAGGCTTCTGGATTAAACACTCCTCAGTCGAAATATTCTTTGGCTCTTTGCCACTCACTGGCTTTATCAATCATTTGCACCTAGAGAGCACTTTGTAAACACTACTGAAGTTATATCTTGCCTTGTTCCTGCATGAAAGGTAAATATCATGCCACATACACTAGAAAATACAGATGAATTTATGTGGTCACTAGAGAAAATATGGCAATCTAGTAATATTTCTACATATTTGTGTTTTTCTCCTCATTCTATACTTTCGCAAATGACAAAATTGCTGTGTCACTTAAAAGGTATGCTTATACTCACATTTGCAACCCATTTTAAATTCATAGTTATCTATGTATATGGTCACATTGTAATGACTCTTGATTTATGTTGGTGTCACCCCTTTTGAATTATAATGTCATGGTAGACCAGTTTCTTTGTCTTCAGTCTGGGACATGGTTAGCATTTCTACAGTAACCTTTTAGGATGCTATCCTAATCACTGGAAGTGAGTTCAAGTAGTGACACTACCCACTGATGTGTATCCATGAGAACAGAGTTAAAACCCAAACTGAAACTGGTTGCTTCCTTGTTTGTGTTGTCAATTTTTTAACAATGTCAGACCTGCCTAGTATTAATTCATTTAAAATATATATTAGCCTTTGTATGGTTGTACAGACAGAGTGGGAGACAGAAAGCTACAGACAGGTAACTTATACTTGTAATTATAGTGGATCATAAATGACCCACACAATTTTATGCCTTTCTTAGTATACACTAAAAACATTACTATGTAATGAGTGAATTCTAAAATGAGTGTGTTACAAAAGTAACATTTATTTATTTGTGTTTATTCTTATCAAATCAGATTACTGAAGAACTTTTCCCTAGTGATCTTAGTTTCTGGGCTTTGTTCAAAGTGATATGTTATAAAATTTGCAGTTGATGGAGGTGTCAACAGGGAGAAATGGGTAAGTGTAATTAATGTGGTTACATACTGCATCCCTGTGTCCTGTGCAGATCCTGGCCAGAAAATGGCAGCAGACTTTTCCCTCCTGCCACCACATGCAGAAAGGTAGCCCCGCACCTGTTCCCAATGAGCCCTGTCATTCCAAGGCTGGCACAAGCACCTCCTTTAAAATAGCAGGAGGGAGCATGATCTAAGTTTTGGAAGATACAAAGCAGTTGCTTTGAGATGCAGCATATGAAAAATGCTTTATCAAAGAAAGCCTTCCAGATGTTCTCATTGTTGTTTCTTTCTCCCCTTTCAGAAGGCTGAAGAGGTTCAATCAAAAGGAGTCATTTGTAAGCTATGACTTTTTACATTGCTGTGGATTTCTCTCATATTCTAAGCTTGTGCACCGGAATCCTGCTCTTATCAAGAATGTAAAAGGGTAAATAGAGAAATAAGAGAAGGAAAAATACCTTATGCCAGACCAAAATATTTTTGTTGCATTTCTGACTGCTGTGTTTGATCTGCTAAATTGAACACTAAAATGGGGCCAGATAGGCCAGAAGTCTTGTTTTGCACTTATGACTTCTGATTTAGAAGAAATGATGGTGACTCAGTCAAATTCACAATAGTGATGCCATTCAGTAAAGGATCAAGACCTCTTTTCTCCAACCCACCAGCAATTTGTCCGAGAATAAGTGGCAATTACTAGCCAAGATTTGAAAAACATTTCTTGTGATTTTTTTTCATTGGCATTTAAAAAATGCTTTCTACCTTTTATTCCAAAAAGCGAAGACTTTTATTAATATATGTATTATTGATCTTAGTGTATATTCAATAGTAGGCTATCAATTCACTACTCTTCTTACAAGTTGTTGTTTGATCCACATCAGTTCAGATCATTTCCTCAACTACTATCTGCAACATAGTTAATAGTCGGACGTGATTAAAAGAGAGGCCTATCTGATCCTAACATCATTTAAGCTAAACGCTATACCTGAGTTTTGGTGCTTGATTTATAGAAAAAAAATGATATGAAATGGTCATTAAGAACAAAACATTTATTTTCAGGAGGAAAAACAAGATGTTTAATTTTTGAGTTGAACATTTTGTTTTTCAGTTCAGCCAGCAAAACCCCCAAAGCAGTTATTCATAAAGTTCTCATAGTGAGTATCCGGATGTTGCTGCAGAATCTGCTTTTCATGTTCACTTCTCGTAGTATAATGAACTCCATTCTTTTCAGCCAATAAGATTTCTCCCCCACTCCCAGATGCAAACAACATACTTATGGGTCGGGGTATTGTTGTTCATGTGCTACACATATAGTACTGGAAAAGTGTTATTTGTATCACCGTTTTTGTGTTTTTTTTTTGTTTTTTTTTGTTTTTTTTTTAGCCAGCCACACACTACACAGTGACTTTAGAGAACAGGAAACAGAAATTCCACACTCTATTAGTTTTCTGTGAGTTTCTTTCTCTCACTTATATAGAAGACTGGGAAACTTATACAGCACTGAAGTGTTATGTTTGGTTTTATTTAAAACAATTTCAAAGACCATCTCTCCTCATCCATGAATCTCCTGCATTCCAGTTTGTGCTCATTGCCTCTTGTCTTGATACTGTGCACCACTGAAAAGAGTCTTTGCACTTCTCCTTCAAGTGTTTATAGATATGAATATAATCTTCCCTAAACTTCCTCTTCTCCAGGCCGAACATTCCCATCTCCCTCTGTCTTTCCTCATAGGAGTAGTGCTCCAACTCCTCTATCATCTTGGTGCTCATCTACTTTCCCCAGAATGGTGCCCAGTGTGCATCAGGAAGATTAGCAGGTACCAGTCGACCCTTACACAGCTCTGGACAGCTATCAAACATGTAGGGCCCATGAGACAGAGCTGAGAGTGAAAGGAGGAGGCTGGAGTTATATGAGAAGTACATGAAGGAGAGGTCTCGTGGAAGGGTGCATGAAGTGCCACTGAGGAGGCAGGTGACAGGGAAGCCTGGCAGTATCACTGTGGTAAGAAGAGGAAGTATGGAAATGTGTGTCAGCTGTCCCCCTTGTGACAATAAGAATCAGTGGTTACATATACTAGTAGCTCCATCAGTATGTAAGGTATGAAAAAATATGTAACAAAATGAATTATACGTCTATTTAGTAAATTGTTTCTACCTATTATGAAAGCAAATGAATTAGAAAAAGGAGAGTATGAACTGTAACAGAAAATCCAGTAAGGCAGGAGTACTTATATGTGATGAGGGGCAGATGATCTGCCAGGTACCAGGTGAAATAGACTTTTGTCTTTGATCATTTTACAGCTTCTTCTAATGTGCTTGATACTGCTATTCTATATACCCTCTCTAACACACTACTTATGTTCGTCTCCTCTACCAATTCATTGCCTTGTGTAACAGGCACTATTGCTTAGTCACTGCACTTCAATAGGATTTGCAGCTGCTTAGTCCACAGGTAAATCTGGTCCACATTATCTGCACAGCTGGATGTGGATGCATTAAGAGTAAACTTATTTTGTATAAGTATCATACAGTACACGTCTCTCAAAACTGGCTACGAATTAAAAAAGTATCCTACTCCCTAAATGCTTTATTAAAGTCTAAGGAGTACATTTGAAAAGTGGTCTTTTATGAGTAATCATATTATTGCTAACAATATTTGGTTATTTATCTCTCTATACAGCATTTATAATCTCTCAGTAACAGTAACAAAAAAAGAAGGACCCAGTAACGGCTTAAAAAAAATGATAAGAAATAAGTTTGAAAAAACCATCTCCTCTGCTTTCAGGTTTTGATTACCAGAGAGTAGGTCACTTGCAGTATTTTCCAAATTCAAGTGACAAACTATCATAATTTTAATCTACTTAGTGCTAACTGATAACTTTTAACTTGCTATATAACTTTGGAACAGATCTGTTTCAATAACAGAATCTGCTTAATTCATATGATATCACTTAGGCTCCAATCTTGCAATCCCATTTGCACAGATGGACTCATGTATCTAGATCAAGCCCACATGTGCCAAAGAGGCTCCATTCAATGAAGGCATCAGCTTATGGAAATCCAACTGAAAGAGCAAGGCCTTAATTCCATTTAGTTTTGTCTCCTCCTAATGAGAGCTGTCAATTACTTATAGTAATTAGGTAGGCAATGGATGTTAATGGGATAAGATTTTAAATATGCTACTTCAAAATTATTTGAATAAATCATAAAAATTTCTTTGCTTGTCTTTCACCATATGTCCTCCTTCAAATCCAAATCATTTGTTTTACATCTGTTAAAAAAAGGCACATAATGTACAGGTGCTGCAGTTGACTTTGACGGACTTCAAAGGTGATGCACCAACTTTTCAAGAACTGTCACTAAAGCGGTAATTCATCTAACACTAGAATTGGATTTGAAAGTGAATATATAGATTTGCTGATAAAAATGCTCCATTCTGATCTTTTGTGTGTGTGTGTGTGTGTGTGCTGCTGGTGTTTACTTCGGAAACAAAACTTTCTTCACTAAATTGCTCTTGATTTGTGTGTCAGAGGGAATGAGATTACAATGCTTATTATGATTACAAGGGTATGATTAACCCGTACATTTCTTACATTGGTGTCATTTATTAATATCAGTAGAATTCCGATGGGATCTCTGTCAATTCCTCAAAAAACAGCTATCATGCAAATATTTGAGGTTAAAAGGCAGATTTTAATCCATCTTCTCAAATGTAATGCAACTTTATGCAAACAACATATTACAGTATGCATTTTATTATGCCAGACACTGAATGTCTGCTATGGAGAAAACAAGCTGAAGTTAAGCAAAAATGCCTTTGCACTTCAGTGTGCTCTGTAGCTGGATCAGGTCAGCATTAGACAATTACAGGTTCAAATATTTTAAATAGTGTCTTTGCAGAGAGTACCATTAAATAACTGCACAGATCTATTCATTTTTCCAAACGGAGGCAATAATTGGTAACTGTTGGCCTTACATACAAACACTGTGTTCCTCCAAGAATAGACCAGTACGATTAGCTCTCAGTAGATGGGCTGTTTTTTACGAACTCTCTTGAGTGGCTTTTTGTCTATACGCATTCACAGATAAAGCCACTGAAACTGAGCACAGCTGATGAGTCATCTCACTGAATTCTGTACATCTGTTCCAAAACAGTTCATTGTTTTGCTGAAAAAAAAAGAACAAACTTCTATTTTTAAGAAAGTCTGGGTCCTCAACATTGTTATTAAGAAAAAGCTCAGGCAGACATCTTATAATCTTAACCTGTGACATGAATGCTCCTGCTTCAGCCTAACGGTAGTACTTAGTCTAAAAATGCCTTTTTGACATTGTTTTTCTATCTCTTTTCTTTCTCTTACCTAAATGCAGAATTCAAACTGTGCTTTTCTCCCTAAGTCACATTTTAGTTCCAGGAATTGGGGATGATTCAAAAGTAATTGGAAGCAGAATGCAGCTGGAGTGCCCATCTAGTTCATGTATAATCAGGACTCTTACCACTTCTGCCCATTCCTGGTCTTTTGAAATGTAGTATTCCAGCAGGCTATTTAGTTCACACTTCTTCAAACAGCCACAGATACATACATCTGAAAAACCAAGGGTTTAACTTTTTGTATAAAAATAGACAACAAAGTATCTCTGCACTACTGAGGAGCTGGGAAATACAATAAAAATGAATACTTGAGCTAAATAATGTACTAGAATTAAAAAATATTAATTACCATGGATAAATATAGATCTATGGCTCTTGATGTGCTATAACAGATTACTTCAACTTGCAGCTCTGGTAGGTAAAACTTAAATGCTTTCAACTTGTTTAATATTGATTTAGCAATTATTGGAAGAGCTTTAATGCTTATAAATAAAACCATTTGTTTAAATATTTGTTCTACTCTTAGATAGTAATGTCAACTTGGTGACTGCTAACTCAGTACTGAAATAGGATCAAAATTTGTGAATTGAAGAAATAAAGCTCATCAGTTGTAGCAAAACTATAACTGATTGAATCTACCTTTCAGCTGGGAAATGGACTTTTTGACTACAAAGACTTCCTTAAACTTTTTGATAAAGATCAAACTCTCAACACATAAATCATAACATTTTTCAAGCAATAGGATTTTAATTTTCATGATGAATGTAGTATGAATTCATTGAGGTTTTAGGATAGTAAGTGGAGATGAACTTGCTTGGTAAAATGAAGAAAGTGTGCATACAGATAGAAGTGCTGGTAGTCAACACTCTTTGGGATAATAATTAAAATACTAACAAAAAATACTGCAGCAGTAGATGTTTTTGAAAAGATCAAATCAAGTGAAAGGGAAAATGTAATCGTGCAATGGAGAACCAGTTGCAAGAACTGGATGTAGTCATATTTGTTTCTCCTCAGGGTAGCTGTTAATTGTTTTAAATACAGATTTACAGTCAGAGTTACTGTAACTGGAAGCCTAATACAGAAAATAAGATTTTTTTTCCACTGTAGTACGTCAAGAATTAGACAATTTTCCTGCTTGAAAATATCTCTTGGACTTTCACTTATGTCTTTGGTCTGATGCATTTAGATACCAGTAATGCAGAGCTCATAAAATTTCAGAGGAAGACAAGACTGACGAATACCACCTGCATCTTCAAATCAAGGCTCTTTCCATGCAAGGATGTTATAAAATCTCATGAATAGGCCAAGTAACAAGTGACAAGTGAGAACTGAACTTTCAAAAATCATTGGCCATATAGGGATGTCACTGAGAATCTCAGTGTTCTTACAGATGAGTAACAGAAATCTTAATTTTATTTAAGGTTTGAATGTCCTTGTAGTGATATTTTTATCTTAAATAGCTGTCCATCTTTCTAGTTATATATATCATATTTTATATATATCTTTCTAGTTATATATTGTAACCATGTCCTCAGTTTCTGCTTTATTAAGCTAAACAGGTTTTTTTGCTTGTTTGCTTAATGTTTTTTTTTAATGTTCTAATACTGTAAACCTTTTATCAATGCCTGCTTTCATCTAACTTCACTTTTCTTATGAGAATGGAGCACACTACTCCAGCTGACGTCTTTGTAACTTCTCTCACACAACAGTCAGTAATTTCCTGGGTCCCTTGGAAACGGAAAATGGTGAATGTGGGATTTGTGTTACTGCTGTCAAAAACAAGAATGTTGGGTTATGTGCTTCAGAAAACAACTCCAAGTTTTGTTTTTACGTTATGAAACCTTCAGCAGTTTGTTGCTGTTTTGAGATATATCACCTTAGATGGCTTGAAACTCCCACAGCTTTGCACAGGCAAGGGAAAAAGACTTAAATTTTCTCAGTAAAAATGAGATGTTATTGGTGCCATTGTGTCAGCTAAGGAGTCTCGATCCTTGGAATAATGCATTCTAAGACTCTTATTAGATTTTTTTTCAACCTTCAAATTTTAGATTTATTAAGCTTTTAAGCACACTGCAAGGTTTGTTTTCTAATCTATCTGATGTTAGAAAAAAAACCTTGTTGACAAGTATAGAAACCATTAACCCCAGATGGGCAAATATCCATTTATTTAATATTCTGGTTTCATAGGAAAACTTACTTGGTTATGCTATATGTGTGGTTACATACACCTATCAAAACCATCTGTCCATTTGTCCCTGACACCTACAGAACAACTTCTGAATTGGTTTCCCAATTTAAACCCATAATATTTACACAGATTATTAATTTTAACTAGGATTTTGTGGTGGGAAGGTAAAATGTGGGTATAAATTCCCCTTCAACTGTGGAAAAATTTGCATTCTGAAATCAGCCTTTTTTTAGACACCAAAGACTCCATGTTCAGGAGAAATATTTTTTTTGCATGCTCAACCTTGGGAAAGTTTCAGAAGTAGGTTGTATCCTCCTATTCCTATCCATAGGACACTAGCTTCCTTTGTCCTGGAACCTGGGGAGACACTTTATTTATAAACTCTTAGAATTAAGCAAAACTGTGTATTTAAAAAAATTGATTAAATATTATACTGTTAAATCATGTAGGTATGTCTTTTGAGTTCCTCTGAACTTTTACTATTTGTTAGGCTGAATAATCAATCACAATATATCTAATATTTATTCAAAATCACACCTTCCACATCTGGCTTCTTGCCTGTGCACCTGATGATTTCTCTGGAGAAACTGTATAAATTAAAGACAGGGAAATAGAGTGCCTTGTGGAAGTAAATCATCACAAATATACCTAAAAATAATTATAATTTAGAGGAAAAAATGCCTGGTCTTTTCACTTGCAGTTTAGTAGAAGATGTATTTAAGGAACCAGAAGAGAGGTGACAATAGCATAAAAGGAACAGAAAGAATCACAATTGTATAGCATGAACTGAGATGTAAGAATGAATAAAACCATCTGTCAAGCTTGTGAGTTTTTGTGCCTCTGGAGAATGCTGTGGTCATACTACCTCCCCAGGCTTGGTTATTAGCAAACTTTTTACTTGTGAAAACTGTAAAAAGCTGTATAGAGGCTGGGGTAAAGTGCAAGCCACAGAGTGAGGGAAGTAAGAATTTAGATAGGCCAGAAAGTACATTTTTTTGCTCAGTATGCTAGTCATTTCTTAAAAACATCTGAACTGTTATTACCAAAAACTTTCTCCTGTGAGAGACTTTCAGTATCTCTGAATTGTCCCACCACATTATGTAATTTTGTTAGGGAAAAGAAAAAAATTCAAATAAACAAATAGCTCTATCTGCATAGTTTTTTTTTTTTTGTTGTTTTCTATTCTTTTTTTTTGCATTGGTGTTAATGGTGCAGTGATTTGGATTTTTGCTCACTGTTATTTACTGTCAGTGTCTCCTGCGTTTTTGTTTTTTTTCTTATTAAGCTTTCTTTTTGACTGGAATCCAGACACTGGGAATTTTGAAATGTCTCTTATAGCTGTGCTGTATATAATGAAATGAAGTCTAACTTTTTAATGCTTCCTATAGAAGTCACTTCAAAATTTTTATAGGACAACATTTATAGGACAAATGCCTGTCTTGTAGAATTCTCTGTCTGGAAACATACATATTCTGTAAACCTTCCTTTCTCTCCCCTCCAAACAGCCCCTATCCAGAGCATATATTTTGCATAGTTAAGTTCATCAGCTAATGTGGAATCTGAAGGTGAAAAACAAGAAACAGGCTGGATGCATTTCACAAAACGTTCTCAGTTTATTTGGAGTGAAATTGCCCTTTTATCCTCTTCCCAGGAATGCTTCCAGGTAGCAAAAGAAAACTGGAACAGGATGTTACTCAAAGCCACTTGGGCTTTTAATTTTTACAGTCAGGGAATGGGTAATTTACTAATGGTTCTGTCACAATATCTTCCAGAGGAATTGTTCTCCTTGCTGTAGAAATGAATGAGATAGAGAAGATTTCTATGTAGCATGGTCTTGTTATCATGCAAAAAATAAAGCTTGTTTATCCCTGTAATGTGCTGCCTAGTCTAAAAATAGCTGGGAATGGGAAGCAAAAGGAAGCTTTTTTTCCTGCATTTGTGTATAGGTGAACCTTTGCATGGATTATATGAATTCATTCAGCAATCTTACCTTTATACAATTAGCTTCTGCTCTTTACCTCTATCTGCAGTAACAGTATTTTTTTTTAATTGATTAATTCACTGGGCGTCAGTGTAAGATGGTAGAAAATTGGCTTTTGAAAAAATTGTTCTTGTCCATCCTAATTTTGAAGAATTTGTATTCAGGTCTGAGCCTTACCTGTCATATTCATTTCAGTGAAATGGAGAAGTGTGCTGCCTACCTGGGGCCTTGGTCAGGGTTAATTCTAAGAAACTGCCTGGTCTGATTCTCCCCTCTGATTATTATCCTTTATTGATAGTTCAGACTGGTAGTGATGGAGTCTCTGAGAGAAGCCTGAGGATTATCAAAAAGGACTTCAGGGGACTGGGGCAGTTGGTAGACATATTTTCCTCTATCCCTTCAGTGGCAGGGAGAGATGCTGAAAGGAGCAGGAAAACCCTTCTCACAAATACATGGCTGAGAGACTGGTGCAATTGCAGGAATTTTGTTTTTCATTTTGACCATGGGGTATCTTACTTAGTGCCTGGCCTGATGGCTGCTAATGGGTTTCACCCATCTCAAAGGGGAAAATGGATCCTAGCCCAGGAGCTGGCAGGGCTCATTGAGAGGGCTTTAAACTAGGTATGAAGAGGGAAGGAAATAAATCCAGGCCAGCTAGATATGAGCCTAGCAGAACAATGATGGGACTGGGTGTGAGGCAAGCGACTCAGATGAGGTGTATCTAGATCAATGCACGCAGCGTGGGTGACAAACAGGAAGAGCTGGAAGCCATTGTGCATCAGGCAAACTATGATTTAGTTGCCATCATGGAAATGTGATGGGATTGCTCCCACAGCTGGAGTGCTGTAGTGGATGTCTATAAGCTCTTCAGAAGGCAAAGGCAGGGAAAGAAGGGCGGTAGTGTGGCTCTTCATGTTAGAGAAGTTGTTGAGCTCAGGGTGCGAATGATAAGGTTGAATCTCAATGGGGAAATATCAAAGGGAGGGCCAACAAGGTGGACATCCTGGTGGGGGTCTATTATATGCTACATTCATCTTCAGGATGAAGAGACAGATGAGGTATTCTATGAGCAGCTGGCAGAAGTTGCACAGTCACCAGCCCTTGTTCTCATGGAGGACATCAGCTTCCCTGATATATACTGGGAATACAGTACAGTGCAGAATAAGTAGTCTAGGAGGTTTCTAGAGTGTATGGAATTTAACTTCCTGTTGCAGTTGGTAAGAGAGCCTACCAGGGGAGGTACCCTGCTAGACCTGCTGTTCATAAACAGGGAAGGACTAGTGGGAGATGTGGAGGTCAGGGCCTGTATTGGTCAGAGTGACCACGAAATGGTCGAGCTCTCAGTTCCTGGTGAAGTCAGGAATAGGGCCTACAAAACTACTACCTTGGTCATCTGGGTCTCATGGGATTCAGTCCAGAAGAGTAAAGGGGTCCAGGAATTCTGGTTGCTCCTCAAGAAGGAAGTCTTAAAGGTGCAGGTGTAGGTTAACCCCCTGTGCTGTGAGATGAACCAGCAGTGAAGAAGATCGGCATGGATGAATAGGGAAATTCTCCTGAGGGTCCAAGAGAAAAAGAGAATCTAGCTCTTGTGGAAGAAGGAATGGGAGAATTTGGGACAGTACGAAGAAATTGATCAGATGTGCAGGAGAAAATTAGAAAGGGAAGAGCCCAGTTTGAACTCAACTTTGCCACTGGGGTAAAAAAGAACAAAAAATTTTTTACAAATATATTAACAGTAAGAGGAGGGCTAGGGAGAATCTCCATCCTTTACTGGATGTGGTGGGGAACGTAACAACTGAGGATAAGGAAAATGCTGAGGTTCTCAATGCCTTCCTTACATCTGTCTTTAGAAGTCAGACCAATTATCCTTGGGATACTCTACCCCCTGAGCTGGAAGTCTGGTATGGGGAGCAGAATAAACCCTTCACAATTCAGGGGGAAACAGTTGGAGACCTACTACTCCATCTGGACTGTCACAAGTCCATGGGGTCAGATGAGATTCACCCAAGAATGCTGAGGGAGCTTATTGCCAAACTGCATTCCACCACTTATACAGCATTCCTGTTCAACTGGAGAGATCCCAGAGGATTGGAGGCTTGCCAATGGGACTCTCATCTCACATGAAGGGTCATGAGAAGAATCCAGGGAACTACAGGTCTGTCAGCCTGACCATGGTGCCAGAAAGGATTATGGAGCAGATGATCTTGAGGGAGATCACGTGGTATGTGCAGGACATCTGGGGATCAGGCCTAGCCAGCATGGATTCATGAAAAGCAGGTCCTGTTTGACCAGCCTCATCTCCTCCTATGATTGAGTGACTCGCCTGGTGGATGAGGAAAAGGCTGTTGATGTAGTCTACCTAGTCTTCAGCAAAGTCTTTGACACTGCATCCCACAGTATTCTCCTAGAGAAGCTGACAGCTTGCAACTTCAACAGGTATACTCTTTGTTGGGTAAAGAACTGGCTGCATGGCTGGCCCCAGAGAGTGGTGATGAATGGAGCTGATGACTGATCACAAGCAGTGTTCACCAGGGGTTGGTATTGGGGCCTGTCTTGATCAGTTTCTTTATTGATGACCTGGATGAGGGTGTTGAGTGCACACTCAGTAAGTATGCAGAGGACACCAATCTGGACAGGTTGGATAGCTGGGCTGAGGTCAATGGGATGAAGTTCAACAAGACAAAGTGACAAGTCCTGTACTATGGCCACAACAATCCCAGGCAATGCTACAGGCTTGGGACAGAGTGGCGGGAATAAAGACATTGAGGCCCTGGAGTGTGTCCAGAGAAGGTCAGTGAAGCTGATGAGGGGTCTGGAGCACAAGCTGTATGAGGAGCAGCTGAGGGAACTGGAGAAGAGAAGGCTCAGGGGAGACCTTATTGCTCTCTACATCTGCCAGAAAGGAGGTTGTGATGAGGTGGGGGTTGGCCTTTTCTTCCATGTATTTAGCAATAGGACTAGAGGGAGTGGCCTCAAGTTGCACCAGAAGAGATTCAGGTTGGATATGGGAAAAATTTCTTCTCTGAAAGAGTGGTCAGGTGCTGGAATGGGCTGCCCAGGGAGGTGCTGAGTCACCATCCCTGGAGATGTTCAAGAAACATTTAGATGTTGAACTAAGGCGTGCAGTTTATTGGGAAATATTGGTGGAATGTGGGCAGCTGGACTGGATGATCTTAGAGGTGTTTTCCAACCTTGGCGATTCTATGGTTGTATAGTACTCAGGATAACACTCATTTGTCCTTTGTGTGAGATTCTGAAGCCAAAAGCATTTGTTGCCTGCTTGAGCACAATGGCAGACTATTTCTGCAGCCCCTAGTGGTACCTCGGTATCTATTTTTTTTTGTGATCTAGTAATGTTTAGATTGAGAAAAATTGAGTTATTGAAGTAATGTCTGTTACTTACTCTTCTACAACCCTTATTCTAGTGAATTGATGGTAGGGAGAGTTGAGATTTTGGGGGCATACCAATTTTGAGGTTTGCTCAACTTCCAACTCCAGAAGCTCAGTTTGTGCACAACCATAATTCTAGAGAGGTCTGCACAAACTGCAGCCTTGTTTAGAAACTAGTAATCTGTCAGTGGGCAGCCATTTGTACCACTACCTTGTTTCCCTTACAGATCAGGGCTGGAGTGGAATAGAATAAGTAATCTGTCAATACAGTTTGAACTTTGACCCTGAGCACTTCAGGCTCCATTGAAAATGCATCTTCAGATATGGGAATGAAATGGGTCACCTTGACATCTCCTCAGGTGTGGAAAGGGTAGTGTCAATCTTAAGCTTGAACAAAGGATTTTCCTTTGGAAAGCTGATCTCCTTGCAAGGATCAGGAGGCTCAGTGAGAGCACATACAGATTTATCACATCCAGTTATTACTGAATACATGCACATACACAGAGACAGAGAGAGCTCTTGTGGTTCATGGGTTCTCTACATTTTTACATATCAAGACTCCTAAACTATCAGCCAGCCTTGATGCGGTGTATGGCTAATGTCTTGACATTGTAAAGAAAAATATTTAGCATATCTGATTAAGAGCTCCCTATAAAGTGAACTATTCTTTCTAGAACAAATTCTTTCAAGAGGCACAGAACTCTCTTAACATTTAATACATTGTGAGGAAAGATGTTCTGACCCTGAAACTACCTGTCAAACATGATTTGAGAGTTTCAACATCACTGAAAGTGCAGAGTTTTTGCATACGTAAATCAGTATTTATGAGTACCTAGATGACTAGGAAGACTGTGCCTCATTGTAGGTATTAACTTAAACATCAGATTGCCAATTAACTCCCAAATGACAATACTTCATATTCTTTAAAATTGCACACTAATTTTAATGGTGGTTTATTTTAACTTTGAGAATTCATGTAGAGATAAGTATTAAAAAAAGGCAGGAGTTCTCCCACATGTCCTATGTTGTCACAGCTCAGATCACTCTAAATGCCGCTTCTGCTCACTCTTTTTCCAGCAGTGATTCCTGTCCCAAACTCCCGAGGTCTCTCCTGCTCAACATCCTGTCCCAGGCTATTCCCATCAGTGCCATTTCCACATTGAATCTGTCCCCCCTGGTAACCTTGCCACTCCCAAGAGGTGCTTTTCTTTCACTGCAGTACATGGAGGAAGACTGCAGTGGGAAAGAAATCACCCCTGGTTGTCCTCATCTCCCTCAGTAAAAGAAGCAGATGCCAGTGAAGGGGCTTTACCCTTGGAGTGATCTCTCAGTCCCAGGAGATGAGACTTTCCCCTACCATGCTAGAGTTGCTCCTTTCACCGGGAGACAAGGTCTAGCTCCCATCAGAATTTTACTGTAGTATTTCATGGCTCCCAAAAGGATGAGAGTTGGCAGGACTTTAAGTGAAGAAGTCAGGTGTTCTGGAAAATTTTGTTCTAATACTTCGCAGCTGAAATAAGCTGTTAGTTGTGTTAGAAACTTCCTTGTTTTGAAGGCTTTGGAAAAGTTTTGACTTGTAAGCATTTTTACTAACCATATGCTGCATGCCCACAAATGTACTGTGTAAGCTGACAACTCAAATCACGTGGACACCAAAGGGATAATACTAAGGCCAAGGTGATGAGCAGAGTCACACTGAAATTCAAAAGCAGAGCAGGGCACATCTCTTTTCAGCAATGAAAATGAGAGCTCATCCAATGAGACTGCTTTTATCCTTTGCCGCTGTGCATTCATGTCTTGCTATAACACCAGTGATGTCCAGCTCTTCATTAAAACAAACTGTGAGATTTTTTTTCATGTGCGTGAACCCAGTAGTAGTATTAACGCTAACACTGAGGTTTAAATAGCCAGCCTTACAACAATCAAACATGGATTAACCAGACTTAGCTCTGCAGGAACACTTAGATCTTTAGATTCAAACGAGATACTTCAGAATAAATCTGTTGTAACTTTTATTTTGAACCCAGGAAGATTTTGGAAAGAATGGAAAGCTTATTCTTATTTCTGAATACTACAGAATAATTGATTTTTCTATGTATGATAATTGAAAGGGTGTTAGCAGAAGTCTTAAAGTTCATAGAGCAATAGCAATTTCAATATCTAAAAAAAATTGCAATGACATTTCAATGAGTGTAGTCCTTTCTTCTATGGAGGATATAATTAGAAATATAAAATGTTTCTTAATATTTAGCAAGTAGTTGTTTTGATTCTACTTATTCAGGTTTATAGTTTAGCATATGCATTTACACATACTGCTTTAAACACAGCAGGAGGAAAGCACTTTTCATTTTATCCATCTTAAGTTTTTGCTGTTATTTTCATCTCTACCCACTGTGCTAAGATCCTCAGAAACATTAACATTTTTGATCCTGTAATACTAATGAATCACACCAGAATTGTATTGTCAGTCGGTATTTCTCTCTACTGTCTCCACAGTATCCTGGTTTCCTCCCCCCTCCGTTAGTTTAACTCACACCCCCAGAGTTACATTGATTTTATCAACTGTGTTTAAACACGCTACTGTTACGGAGGGGTTAAGCAGGTAGGATGATTGCTCTAATAAAAATTGATAAGTAGTCAGGTTATCCTTCCTAATTTATTGCTATGGCAACAGACAGCACATGTGGCTTGTTGCTGTAGAACAGAATGCTAATAATCAAATGTGTCTTACCCAAATGAATATATAACACAGCTTACTAATACAGTGTCTTGACATTGTATACATTACTGAACAGCAGCACGCATTAATTCTGTATCTAAGTTACTTGATGCATATGCTCTGGAGAATAGGAAAAATGAAAAAGCACGTCTGCTACATCAAAGCTGTTCATTAAAGTAATGTATTTCAAATAGGATGTACAGTGGAAGATCCAATTCTCCAACACTTATCTTGTTTATTTCAGTAGGTGGCTGGTATACTAGGAAAATGTAGTAATGCATAGTCATTGTGAGATGGCATAAAAATAACTGACAGAGCACTGGAGTTCAATTAAGCAATAATCTCTGGGCAAAAAAAAAGGTCATTACTAGAAGTTAATGGTTGGTTTGTTAGTTAACGGCCCAAGGCAAAGCTGATAGCAGTTAAACCTCTAACAAACTGGTTGTGAATTATAGCAATAATGTTTTTTTTTCTGGGCATTTCCCCCCCTATTATATATTAGATGTGATAGTTTATGATATAAATAATGTATTTTTTTTAATAGTTGCACAGTATGTTGTTGGAAACATTGGGTGGTTTAAGGAAATCCACAACTGATTTTCTAGAGAAAAGGAAGAGAAATTTTCACTCTTTTAAATGTATGTATATGCGTAGTATACATTTTATACATATGTACATATGATGCACATGTATTTCATATTAAATATATAACATATGCATTATATATAATATACTAGAGATTATGTACAATATATGAAACTACTTGTCAAATGTGACTTGATCTGGGAATTTCCAAATTATTGAAAATTCACAGGTTATATAATGCATACACATACATATAAACACATATAGACACAGGTACATTAATATGTGTATATATATTTTATGTGTATACACAAAACTTCAGGTTTTGTTGGACACCCTCTAAACATGTTTCAGTGAATGATTAAGGAGAATAAAGAATAAGAGAAAAATCAGCCCATCTCGGTGTTTTACAAATGTAAAGCCTCTGCTTCATCTGCGCTCAGCAGTTATCATTAAAATTCTTAACCTAAGATCTTGAACCACACTGTCTTGTTTGGTGCCATGATCTGAAAATTAATTTCTTTATCAGACATGCTTTCTATTAAAGGTCATAAGATTTCCTTTAACCAGAACAAGCTATGCAGCCAAACTCTAAGATGAGGCTTGAAACAGTTATGCTTGAGAATACAGTATTGTGTCCACCTTAACTCAAAGCTTACTACATTCAGATAGACATTTTACTCACTGAAATTGTTGGTATGCAAGTGCAGTCTACTTTCAGAAAGCAAAGTGTGGTGGGCTTTTAATCAACTTCCTGGAGATTTAAAAGTATCTTGATAAACTGAAATGGTTAGCAAAAATTGCCATGATGTTATAGCAAAACAGCTTCACAATGAATCTGAGGTGAGGCAATTTCAGATAAGACAGGGAGCCATAAAACTGTCATGAACATAAAGCAAACTGTATTTACAGTATGAGTACTATATATTCATTCTGAAAATGTTCATGAATACAATTCAGCACTATGTCATATAGCACTCATTTATTTAGATGCTAATTGAAGGAATGGTGAATTTGGACTAGATTGAGTTGTGGTATTGACTCTATACATATTCATAAATTAATTGTAATTTAGATAAAAAAAAAAGAGGACTTTTTTTCCAATTATCTGTCTAGAATGAAAGTTTACTATATGATCCTCAAAGGATGGGGATTTGTATTTGAAGAACTGCTAAACTATTTTTCACTTTCAGAAACTATTCTCAAGCTTATCTTCTATGTGTGTGTGTTTATATGTATACACATATATATACACACAAATGAGAGCTGCTCTGAAAATAATGCCTCCTATTTTATGTTGTTGGCCCATAACTTCAGAGGTGGCTATTGGTGGTATGGTAGCAGAGGTTGAACCTTGCCACCAGTATTTGGTTATGTTTTGTTGCCATGAGACAGATGGCAGGAGAGGAGCAGTCTGACAAATGGCATCTGACATGGAAGTGTGGATGAAGCAAAAACATGTCATTGAATTTGTTCATGCAGAAAGAATGGCACCCACTGACATTCACTGATGCTTGCTGAATGTTCCTGGAGACTAAGTAGTGGATATGAGCACAGTGAAGCAGTGGGCAGTGTGTTTCAGCAGTAGCGGCAGCAACTTGAAAGACAAGGCACATTCCGGACAGCCATGAACAGCTGTCACATTATGAAATGAAGAGCATCACAATCAGCTCATCTATGTGAATTTTCACATTACAAGGGATCTGTGCATGAAGCAGAATATCAGCTTCAATGCATTGTAAACCATGATGACAATTTTGGAATATCACAAAGGTGGCTTCCATGAATGCTCATGCAGGAGCAGAAAAGAAGCCAAATGCAAGGACCTACGGAATGAATATGAGGCCGAATATAACAGCTTCCTGGATCACATAATTACTGGTGGTGAGACATGATATCACCACTATGACTGGGAGTCAAAACAGCAGTCCATGTAGCGGCGACATGTGAAATCCCATAAAAGAAAAAGTTCAAGACACAGGCCTCGGTGGACAAAGTGATACGCACTGTCTTTTGGGATAGGAAAGGGGTGATCCTTCTGGACTTCCTGGAACCCAGACAAAGCATAAATTCTGACCACTATATCACAATGCTGACTAAGTTGAAGTCTCCAATTTCCAGTGTCAGGCCAGAAAACAAGAGAACCAAATTGCAAAATGATGATACCAGGCTATGTGCTAGCTTGAAGACCATGGAGCACACTGCCATCTTGACTGGACTGTCTCTACTCACACTCAGATTTGAAGCCTCCTGATTGCCATCTGCTTGGGCTGATGAGCTGCGTGGACAACATTTTCTTAGCAGTGATGCCATCACAGCAGTCATTAAAGAGTAGGTCACCTCCACTGATGCAGATTTTAGGCCACCTCCACTGATGCAGATTTTTTTCAAGTATGGCTCTTGTTTCTCGCTGGTGAAAATGTAAAGATAATGGTGGTCCCTATGTTGAAAAATAATGTTTTGTAGCTGAGAATTTACTCTATCAAATAGTGTTATTGTGCTCATTGTGTCTGTTGTATTTTCCATGGAAATAAATAGAAGGCACTACTTTTGGAGCAGCCTACTTATAAATGCTCATTGTTACTATTGCTATGTGTACTTTATGTTGCCTTAGTTGATTCAGATCACGTCTACTCAGGATTTTTCAAATAATTCTCCCTTGTGTCTGGAGAGGAAATTAAATCAGAAAATCTTCTGTACATCTGAAAGTATTTTGTGTTAGAATGTAGAGTCAGACATGAGAATGGGGTGGAAAGGGGAGAGCTGTATTCGTCAGGAGACAGTTGTTTCTGGCAGTGTACTATTTGTTCAAACAACAGTGAGAAATAGGAGTGGGCAGTGAGAGCCATATGTACATAAAATATCAAAATGGGGGCAAGAGACAGGAATAAAGAGAGGCTGAAACATGATTCTGGAAATGGGTTAGGTTGGGTAAGTGAAAGTTGTGGCTGAAAGGGGGAATAGAGTCTTCAAAAAGAGAGCAAGGTAGGTGCTGAGCAGAAATTAAGATAAATAGCTAGAAATCATTACTGAATGCCCTGCATGTCCTTAATTTTGCCCTCCTGTCTATATATATATTATGTCTCTGTCTTTAGTTATATAATCTTGTGCTTTGTTTTTTAGTGGACTACTGCTATGCTCAATGCTCAGAGCAAACTGAATGGTGGCGAAGAGTCAGTGCCATGCAACAAGGCTGTCGTGGAGTAGGGCTGAGACACAAGAGACCCATTGCTCTTGAGAGTGGGGCTGAAGGGAGGGCTCAGCCTTAGCTATTAAAAGTCTTCTTGATGGAGGAAATGTATTTTGATCCCAGATCACTCTGAAATTTACATATCCAGAAATTTAGAGATTTATACTGAGAGATGGATTTCAGTACACTTATAGTGCAACAAAAGTACAACAAAATGACATCAACAAAAGAGGATAGATAAAAATACTTATTCTCCAAGGAAGTGGTCAGGCACTGGAATAGGCTGCCCAGAGGTGGAGTCACCATCTCTGGAGGTGTTCAAGAAGTGTGTAGGTGTGGTACTTAAGGATGTGGTTTAGTGGGCAATATTGTTGGTAGGTGGACAGTTGGACTGGATGATCCCAGTGGTCTTTTCCAACCTTAATGATTCTATGATTTTATGAATAAATATTGAGTATATAGTATATGTAATGCGTACAATTCAGTTTGCATGCCTTGTTGCCTCCATCAGACCCCTACTTTTCTGTTTTCTAGTAGACATTTTCCCACTTCCTTCCTGCTTCCCAGGAGTGAAGGTACAACATTGTGCTACCAAAACAAGGGAGAGATGCTCTTAATCCCTCTGTTCAAGGAAATGGCATCTCCTGATTCCTGAATAGACAGAATTGCAGGGAAAGTCCCAATTTGCTCCTTGATTTTAGATATGTCAAAACTGAATCAATCCCTCTTGACTCTTAGTCAACTAAGACTTAAACAATTTTGATTTGAGGGAAAAAAAAAGAGCAAATGTGTAGAAAATGACACACCACTAATGAAAAGATGACTCCTTACTAACTTTCTTTTCCCTGTTCCAAAACCAACACTTGTTAGAGCTTTTGTGAGCATGTGTGCACAAACATGATTCTAGAGAGCGGATGAAATAATCACCTAAGAATAAAACATAGCCTCCAGAAGATAGCTGCATGGAAATCATCAGCTGCTATTGTTAAAATTTAATGAAGTTTAAAGCAATTGAAGAAAATATCTCATAGTAGGAAGAGATGACTTCTATGTCACCTGTAATCACAAAGTCACATAGCAAGGAGTCGATGAAACCACAGCGATGAAATTAATGTAAGTATATGCAGTGTAGAGGCAGAGAGAAACAGACACACACAGTATGGAAGTTAACAGCTAGCTTCTCCCAAAAAATGAACTGAGATTACAACCCAAGATTTTGGAGAGGTTTGGCAATCTTTGACTGTGCTTCTTTTTTATTTTTTTTTTATAACAGGGGAAAAAATATTCACCTTCTGAAGATATAATGTGTTTAAGGCTAAGCTGTAATTTATATACACATTTCTTTTAGAGTAGAAGTTTAATTTTAAAAAAACAGAGCTGTGAGATGGGACTGAGGAGAGGTTGTAAGCAGGAGACAAAAAAAGCCTAAATCTTAAATTTGAGTTAAGGATGCTAGATAAGAGAACAGAAAAAATGGGATGAAGCATAGAGAACAGCTGGGACCCACTAACTTTTGCTGTGAGAAACTGAGCAAGCTGTAAAATATTCCTTTAAAACAGAGTTTTCACTGTCTTTGAGTCTATCATCTAAGTAGCCTGTACTCCTTGTGATTAGAGCAATGAATATATTTCACCTCTCAAATTTCTTTGAGCAGAGTCCAAAACTTTGCCCAGGCCATAAAGACCAGTCTCTCATATAAATCTTTATTTGCCGACTTAAAGTGGATGTTGTGTTCTAGTCACAGTGCTTAAATTATTACCATGTCAGTTTTCTGATGTTGCGATGCTATACCTGTAGCTGTGCTTTATCTTTGTAAGCAAAATCCCTGTTCAATTATCAGCCTCTGCTGAAAAAGTTCAGATGATGTCAATAGAGAAGTAAGAGTGTAGTTGGGTGAGAATTTTTTTCAACAGATATTGGAAAATATAGAAACAACTAATGATTGTCTAAAGGAGAGGTTTTATTCTGTCCTTTTCTCATTTTAAGGTGTAGAACAGTGGCTTTGAATGGGTTGACACAGGAAGAAGGATATCTCTGTACTGTCTTTTGAACCTGTTCCCTGTGTCTATTTACAGGTAGTACTATTTGCAATGAAAAGTGTCCTGGGTGTGTCCCTAGAGTATGCATGATGCTAGGAAGGCCAAGTGTCTTGCTTCAGTGGGATATACAGAAATTCCATGCAACACAAGGGGCTGAAAATGAAGGGAAGGACTGCAAATTTTATCGATGTAGCATTTGTCCAAAGCCTGTATGTATAGCCAGTGCACATCAGATTTTGCACGGACTGCAGAAACAGAGTACCATTTGTATATAATGAACTTAAATCACTGCTATAAAGATTTTTATTATTATTATTTTTTTAAAGAATTGCTGTGGTGGTTACTGTTGTCGAGAAAACTTGGAATGGACTCACAACAAAACTTGATGGGAAGATGGACTTCAAATGTAAATGGATTGGGGAAAAGTATGAAAAGTAATCTAAAGAGCAATTCTACTGAGGTGAAAGGGGATTGTTGAATTGTTAAATCTCTCAGTATTTGTAAAAGTCTGTAAGTGAGAATGAAAGGAGAACTCATCCCACAGACTTAGTTCTCCCTACTACCTAAAATAATAATTGAAAGAAAAATGGAGACAGAAAAAAGAAAAAGAGAAAGAAGTGAAACTTCTTTAGAAATTAAATACAGCCTTGTGTGAAGGTGTGTTCAGCAGCTCTGTTGTTTTTTCTTTGATTTTTCTGAAGGGAAATTCAGCTTTTGGAATACAAGAAAATCTTTAAAAGGGAATTTCTCCTTTGGAATGCAAATTATTATAGTGATGCTTCCCACACCACAGAGGGAATATAGTAATGATATACTGATCCAACTGTTTCTATTTACAGCTCTCAAGTACTCTTGGACCTATTTTTGTGACCTTCTAAAAGACAGATAAACATTGGAATTGGAATTTTACTGCTGGGGAAACAGGCTAAACTTACCACCCATGATCTTACAGTCACTGCTGAGTGTGTTCAGCTTATGCACAAACTTTCTCTTCGGCAGTTGGTGAACTACTTACAGGTGTTAATATTTGCATTTGTGGGATCAGTAACTACACAGTCTACAAGTATGGGTGGGATTATGTCGGCATAATTTTGTTGTAAAGATTGAATCTGATAACTACCCACACTGCTGATGTCTGCATCTGCTTCTACAGGCTTCACACAGCTTTGACATTGTTTATGGTCAAAGGCACTCTGGAGGAACAGAGCATTGATTTTCTTCTGGCACAACTCTAAACTCAAATTTTGGAGGCAGGAATACCTTCCCTCATCTATCTGTGGGGACCGTGAGGTAACCATTTCTTCAGCACAATGTAAGATTTTTTGGATTGGCTTCACACATTCTGGCATTGTGAGTGGGAAGAGCAGGAATCCCAAGTTCACCATGCTCAGTTATGAGTTTGAGCACACACTTCATCATTGCAAGCACAGTCTTCTAGTATTGAGACTGAGTCTTGAATGTCCCTATCTCCTAATTCTCAATACTCTGCTTTATCTACATAAATTTATGCTCTTATTTCTGTAGAACTTTCTTCAGACCAGGAACCATCCCTCCAGGGACACATTTATTCTGTCAGTTTTACTTGTCTGTGCTGAGGTTTGAGGTACTGCTATCAATGATAAATATCTCTGCTTCGAAGTAAGAAGCGGGAATATCTGCTGAAGTACATGTACCTGTTGTGTGAAGTTAATGCTACTGAAGAACTGCTCCATATGTCACATTTGTTCCTGTAGTTAAAATTAGGGAGGATGCCAATTTAGCCAGTGCCTGTCATCATTTTTTTTTCCAGAATGAAAGGAAATCAGACTCTGTGGGAGAAGTTCATTACATGGAAGGAACAATCTTCTGGCACTTAAATTGGATATTTCTCAAGGAAGAAAAAATTCTGACCTTAGAAACCAATGTAGTATAAGCTTGGTTACTAACGTAACTATTTTGCTAATACTGAAAATAGGAGAAAAGTTCATGTTTTATAGATCTGTCATTCATTCTATTTTGAAATTACTGGTTTTGTATTTTGTATTTTGTATAATGTTGTCAGGGCCTGCAGGGATGTGACGAGGAAGGCCAAAGCCAGCCTGGAATTGAATCTGGCAAAGGAGGTAAA
>JANHGO010000592.1:0-39614 GCA_024606505.1 Aquila spilogaster
CAAGTGTTTCTCTCCGCTCCCCCAGCCCGATACGTGCGATTACCTGAGCAGCAAGCGGAATTACCCACGCGGGATTTCCCCATCGCTGCCCGGGAGCCGGGTGCCAGGCGGGGCCGCGCCCCGCGAGGACCGGCCGGGGTGGCGGGGCCCGGCCCTGGGGGGGCGCCGGCGGGGCCTGGCCCTCCGGGAGCCCGCGGGGAGCTACACAAAGGCGGCTGGGCCGGACGGACGCTCCGCTCCCCGCCCGGTGCCTGCCTGCCGCCTCCGCCGCTCTCCCCGGCCGGAACAAAGGCAGCCCGTGTGCCAGCTTCCCGCGGCCGGCACCGGCAGGGCCCCCCCTCGCTCCCTTTGTGCGGGGGGGGGGGGCGGGGGGCGGCGCTCGGCCCCTCCGCGAGGTCTCTGCCGGGCCGCGGCCCGGGTCTGCGGCTCTGCCTCCCGGCGGCAGCCGTGGTGCGGCCCCGTCCCGACCGCCCGCTCTCGGCCCTGCCCGGCTGAGGACGGGCTTTTACCCCCCCCCGGTGCCTAATTTGCCTGCGCCTTTGTTCTGGCGGGGAAGGGCCGGTGTGCCCGGGGCCGGTCAAGTGTGCGGGTGGAGCAGGCAGCTCCCCTCTCCTCCCGCGGCAGGTCCCTGTCACGGAACAAGCTCTGAGCTCAAAAACAACCCGACAGACCCGTCCGCCGGAGTCGCAGCTAACAAGTGACACGGGAACGCTCCCGGGGGAGGCACGACCCTGCCGCGTCAGGCCGCGGGCTCCGGGCTCATCCGGCTGCTGGTTCTTTAGCTCCCGTTGGCCGCACTGTCATTTAGCAGCAGCTCGGCTGCCCAGCACCTTTCGTGTGAGGAGTTGGGGACCTTCTGCGGCGTTGCCTTCTCCTGCAACGTGGGCGCTCCGGATCCTCCCCGGAGCGCTGGAGAGAGGAGGCTTAGCTTGGGGTAAATGCGTGGAAGTTTGGGTGGCCGGCCCTCTGTTGTGAGGGCTTCTGGCATCTGCGAGGCACGGCGGGCTGGCCGGCCTCGCAGAAGGGAAGCGGGGCGCCTCCGTTATGCCCCTGGGCTTTGAGTGAGGGAGCCTGGACAACAAAGCTTCCTCTGATTGTTAGAGAGGTGCCTGGCTCTCCAGCAAGGGCTTGGTGCCCAGGCTCTTCCATGGAGCTGGTGACAATGGGGGTAACAGGGCGTTATCTGGGACGCCTGGGCTGTCCTTCCCCCAGCCGGGAACCCGTGGCAGGGCTGAAGGTTCCTGTCCCACGGCTGTGGCACCCAGCCTTGCGCAGGCTTCTGCTCAGCTGCTGGTGAGCTGGGTGGGGAGGATTGTCTGGGCGCGTGTGGGACTGCCTGGGCGTGTGGAGTGTTGTGGTGGTATCTATCTACAGCTGCCTGCAGTTCCACCTGATGTCCCCCCTGCGCTGTGCGGATGCTTTTGGACTCTGCTGCCCAGTTCTTGGTGTGGAATTGAGAACAGGCTTGTCCTCGGCTTTGCAGGGACAGGGAAAGTGCAGCACTTCCAGGACCTAGGCCTGCTGGGAATCCTGTAGTCAGTGGTCGCAGCTTGTGTTTGAAGCTTCTATTTCTGTGCCTTGCTCTTCCTCCTCTGAGAAGTTCTCCTGGATGTGGTGAGGTGGGAGTGAGCGACTGGCTGGCAACTCACAGGCTCCTGTCTCCGATGCCCGCAGCACGTGCTCCTGTGCATGATGGATCTGCAGAGCCTGCTGAGGCTCCTGCCAGAGGAGTGGGGCAGAGTCCCCCAGCTCTGTGGGAAGCCCTGTGCTGGGAAGAGCCTGAGCCAGGGAATCGTTAGCCTTCCCCATGGTTACCTCACCTGCTCTGTCCTGCTCCCAGCATTTTCTTGAGGCAGGTTCTCTTACCTGTCGGTGTTTACTTGTGCACTTTAAAGAAAAAAAAAAAAAAAAAGGCAGTTTTTAAAAAGCTTTTCTCCTTCTACTTGACTGAATGTGGCTTGGACTCTGTTGCATGCAAACAACTGTCCTTCACGATGTGCAGCATTTGCTGGAATCTTGCGTGGAGCCTTCCTGGAAGGGGTGGGAGGATGAAAGCGCTTGCTTAGTGGAGTGTGCTGGGCTGCCACAGAGGGGTGAGCCTCCTCCCTTCCGACTTGGAGGTCAGGCCCCGATCTTTGTGGTTGAGGAACCCTTGAGGCCATCCCTTCCTTAAAGATGGGCTGGGAGTCACATGAATGGTCCAGCCCAGACCACGCAGCAAGCGTCTCTGTCCCTGGATTGCCTCTCATCTCTTCCCTCCTTCATCTCCTCTGGCATGGAGATAAGACCTTGGTCTATTGTATCTACACTAGGGGTGGCTTTAGGACATCCAGAAAATAATAGCATAGCTTGGACCATGCCTGGAAGGCTGTTGGCTTCTCAAAATAGCTTACCAGTGTCTGTGACCTTAGGGGAGAGCACTGGTTAAATCTCTTGGTTTCTCTTCCCAAGAACCTCTTGTAACTGTCTCTTATTTACTGCTGGCAAGGATGGAGCCCTTTCCCAAGACTGCGGTGGTACTGTCTCCAGGGAGGTACAGAGCTCTCCTCCTGGCTCTAAAAATCCAGGTCTCTGCAGTGTGGTTGTTTTCCCCCATCCCTGCCTTGCTGACAGTGAGAAGCAGAAGTGTGGAACTGGTTTGGGTCCATAAAAGGAAACAGGTGTTGCCTGGATGCAGTGACAAAACCCAAACCTGTTGGGTGATTCAGGCAGCTCCTCTGTGTGTGACACAGGGCTTGGCTGGCGGAGGAGGTTGTCCTCTGGCACGGAGTGCAGGAATGTGTCTCGGCGTGAGGCTGTTGGAAAGGCGCTGGATTTACGGGCTCTGGACCAAAGTCCTTGAGTTCCCAGAGATGGCCACAACCTTCTCTTTGCTTCTTACCAACTGAGGAGGCTGTTTGGTGGGGGGGAAACTGTGTCTTGGAGCCAGTTCTTGTACTGGAAACTCCCAGAAGCAGGCTGATGAGTCTGTCTGGCTCCTGCCTGTCTTGTGCTTGTTGCTAATCTGCCTTCCTTCCCACCCAGGAAGGCTGCTGGTTCAGCACAGGCGTGCCTGTCCCTGAGCTTGCCCTGTTCAGTGGCTGCTGCACACAGGGGCTGACCTGTGGATTAATTTGCTGTCATGTTCCTGTGTGACCTCAGCCTTTTGAGTGGGCTTTGGGGTGGCAGTGGGTGCTGTGTGATCCTCCTGTAGTACAGCTCCCTGTCCCCGTTTCCCTGTGGAGGAAGTGGGAGTTTTCCCCACGAGGGATACGGCTTCCTCATTGTGGCCCATATGAAAACCGCACAGCGTGGAGGGGTGAGATGCAGTGGCTGCTGGGTGTGGGGGCAAACCGGTGACTAAGGAGCACAAGCTGTGAGGTCTGGTGCCAGGATGGGTGAACCCTTAACCAGGGTGCCTGTCACCTTTGCTTTCATCTGCTTTTTCCAGCCCAGAGCAGCAAGCAGCTGTAAGTCGGAGGTTGGCAGTGGGATGCCTGGCGTGTGCGGGCCTTGGACTGAGGTGGGAATGAACAGTCTCGGCTGCCCTGCAGGCAGCCTCCGTGCCAGCTTCCTCTGCCTCCAGGAAGGTGAGCTTCCTGGCAGTGAGAGAGGAGCAGTGGATGCCTGGGAGCTCGTCCCCGTGTCCCTAACCTTGTGCTGCAGGTCCATGGTGACTTTGCACTGCAGAGCTCTTACTGCAAAAATGCTTGTGCCAGCGTGGGCCTGGGGACCTGATCCAGGCTGAGCCCTTCACCCATACGTTTAATTTTAACAGTTAATTGCCCAGATGTTTGTGCTGATGGGAGAGCGGGATTTCTTTTGTGAAACCATAGCCCTGGCCTTTTGGTGTGGCAGAAGGTGGGGGTGGCTCTGAGGCTGTAGGGGTGCTGCTGGGGTGTTGGTAGGCATACAGGCATCCCAGCTGGCTGCAATGCTTAGCAAAACAGTCTTCGTGGGGTGCTCGACCAGGCCACGAGTGACTGGCTTTCCAACAGAAGCAGGGAAAGGTCTGGGCAAGTCAGGGTAGGGGGGTGAGCCCTGGGAACAAGTCTCCTATAGCCTGGCCGGGGTGGTGGTGCAGTCCTGGGAGCGCTTTTTAAACATCTGCAGCTCCAGGGTTGGTATGAGGGCATCCCTTTCTGGCCTGGCCCTGGGTGGGCTGGCTTCGGTGGCAGCAGCATGCTGGGTTCACATGGGTGAGGGCTGGAGCTGTTGTTGTGCCTCCATCCCAGCCCTGACTGCTCCTGTTCCTCTGGGCGTTGGCCCCAATTACAGCAAATGCTGCTCAAAGTTCATCGGCTTCCTGCTGCCGGCCCCTCCTGGGTGCGAGAAACCTGGAAGCAGCGTGAGCCTTACCTGCCTCTGCTGCTTCCTTGAGAGCTGGCAGTGCAGAGGAGGGCCGCTTGTGCCATGCGGGGGTGGAAAGCAGCCAGGACTATGGGGGGGAGCAGGCAGCAAGAGGAGTCGCTCTCCCCTCTCACCTCACGAGGCTTTTGCAACTGCAGAAGCACCTCCTTGAGTTGCTCTCCTCTCTCATTTCATGCAGCTTTTGCAGTTGCAGAAGCACCTCCTGGGTAGGAGAGCGATAACCTGGGGCGAGGGGGGTGGGCTGCCTCCTGGGAGCCAGGTGGACTGGTGTGGGAGTTGGATAGCCTCAGAGCAGATGACTTTGGAGAAGTGATTCCCACCCTGCCCAGGAGGAGGAAGCCATCTTGCTGTCCTGAGCTGATGTGTTTTCCTCTCGCCTCTGTCTTGTGTGGTGCTTGGGCTGGTCTTTGCTGAGAAGAGCTCCCAGACCCCTCAGCTGCTTCCCCACTGGTGCTCCCAGCTCCTCTCCTGGCCCAGTAGGAAAGGGGAGATGGTGGTGCTGGGCAGCTTGCGCATGTGGGTAGCTGCAGTGGGTGGGAGGGAGTGTGTCGAACTGCAAAGACAAGTTTTTCCGACCTGGAAGGGTGGGTCACCGGTTGTGTTTGCATGCTGCTGGCAGGCCCCTTGCCCAGTGGAGTAACACATTCTTGTGAGCATGTTGCTGCACGCAGTGCTGCTTGCCATGCCTGGCTCCTGCTGCGGGCAGGCTGACTCGCTCTGGGGGGAGAGAGATGTCATCCTGCCTCTTGCTAACCGGGGTCTGATGGGGGAGGAGAGGGACAGCCAGCCTGGGGGTGGTTCTGGGAGAAATCCTCTCTGATGTGGGGAGGGTGCCTGTTCCAAGCTGGCTTTGTAGCCCTCCTTCCTCTCCTTCTCTCTCCCCCCCCTCTACTTTTACCTGCAGGAGGGAGCACCCTGGGCCCTGCAGCTCTCCTCCAGAGCACACTGGTATGGCAAACGGAGAAACCTGCTCTCCCTTGATCTCTGCCCAGTGTCTGTCTCCAGCAGCTGGCTTGGGTGGAAAACCACTTCCCTTCTCTATTCTCCTTCCTTTGGTAGGGAGAGGAGCTGCCCTGGGCAGGGCAGGTGCATGGGCCCAGGGAACAAAGCTGCGGCAGCAGTCTTATGCCATGAGGGGGGCTCGTGGTTTGGCTTCCCAGGGATGTCCCCATCCTGCCTCTGGGAGACTTGGGAACACCACAAAGTATTGGGTGGCCCTGTTTGTGTGTGCCCGCTGGCTGGTGGAGTTGCGCAGACAAGCAGACGAGGTGTGTGAGGGAAGGCTGGAGAGCGGCAGTGTGTGCTCGCTTGTGGTCTTAGCGAGCAGCTGTCGTGCTGGAGTGATGGTGTTAGTGCCTCCTCAGCTCTGCAGATAACAAGCCCATCTCTAGGGCGCGGTGGGCCCAGCCATGTCCTCATGGGGTTGGAAAACAGCATCTTCCACCCTCTGCTTGTAGGATACTCCCAGCCCTGGACGGAAATGCAATACCACTATGGACAAGGAGCCCTCGTATGTCTTCCCCAGAGGCAGGATGCTTCCAGCAAGCTGGCTGGGTGTCTGGTCTCCTGGGTGGACTGTGCTAGCCTCCTGGCTGGCATAGCTGGCCGAGGCTGGGCTGGTGGTGGCTGTGCCTGGTGTTTCCAGCCTGGTTCCAGGGCATCTGCATGCGGGCCGGGGGTGGTGGGGAGTGGCCCTTGGCAGGACGTTGTGTTTAGAAGCTTACAGGAAAGGGAAGTCACGATGTCATGTCCCGTCTGACCAGGAAACGCAGGTTTCCTTCCCTTCGGCTCGCGCAGGAACCTGGGAAGCGCTTCTCAGCAAGCACGTTGGGGGAGCGCTGGCAAACAGATCTGGCACCGGCAAAGAATTTGGGCAGGGGGTTGGGGTGGGATGAAGTCCTGCCACCTCTCTGAGCATGGCCTGGCCTGCTGTCTTGTTTGTCCCTTGCTGCTGTGTATGAGCGCTGGCTCATGCCAGCCTGTCTGTGCACCTCGCCCAGCCATGGGCACTAAGGGGACTTGGAGCACTGTGGGGGACTCGCTGTCACCTTGCCACAGCCCATCGGCAGGGCAGCAGCCCCCTTCCCCACCCCCAGCCATGATTCAGTCTCTGGCTCTTCCTGATGCTTCCCTGGTGGCTTTCCTTCACCCATTCATTACTCCTCTTGGCAGGGCCCTCGAAGTTGTCTCCGAGTGCAGACACACACATGCAATTAGAGAGCAGGGCACCTGATGAGGTCATGCTGAATGGAGCTGGGGTTTTCAGCCTGGCCCCTGGGTGATTCGTGCTGTGACTCAGCCTGCTGGCTGCCCTACCTGCTTGGGGAGTCTGGAGTGGCCGCGGCGAGGGGTGGGCGGGGGGGGGGGGGTCTGGCTTCTTCTGGGCGACTCCCTTGGGCAGCCCCTGCAAGGGCAGTTTAGCTTAATCTCAGCAATTCCCTCCTTGCTGCTCCTGCACTGAATGCTACTTCGCTGCCTGCCTGTTTGCTCAGCCTGGGGAGGGGTGTGTGGCTTGTCTGGCAGAAGGAAGGGCACCCTGTCTGCCTCTGGGGTGTCCTGGTCTCCCATGGGCTGGGGGGGGAGTGGGGGCAAGGAGACCCTGCGTCGGGTTGCTGGGATGGGTGGGCGGCCCTGGGCTCCTGCCCTTCTCCATATTCATGGTCGTGGTTCCTTGGTGACTTGAATGCTCCTTGCGGGGAGGGTGGATAACGCAGGCTGGCCTCCTGGGTTGGGTGCTCTCCAGATGAGCCCAGCGGTGCAGTTCCCATACTGCTGGTGGCGTGATTCCCACTATGCTTCCAGTCCCTTGTGCCTTTGTGCACTGGTCGGAGCAGAGTAACTGCAGCTGAGTTGGGGCTGGGCCCTGGGACCCAGCCTGGCTGCAGGTGTCGGGAGAGGAAATGATCTTGAGTGGCTTCCCTGGGAAGGGGGATGCGGGGCTGTGGCAAGGGCTCTGTGCTGGGGAAGGGGGCCCAAATCCATGTGTCTGGGTGCTGGGCTGGCACTGAGTCGTCTTGCTGCTCTGCATCCCAGGCTCTGCTGGGCAGGGGCTGTTCAGGGTGGCAGCTAGCTGCGCACACTTATGCCCATGGCCTGATGGAGGGAGGCTGCCCTTACTGGGAATGCTGGCCACTGGGCTGCGGCCCCTCTGCTTGGGGGCAGCCAGCAGCAGATGTGAGCCCTTGAAGAGCTAAATCTGCTCCTGGGCCAGGGTGCTGGAGCAGCTTCACCCCATCTGCCATGCCCTCATCCCTCTGCTTGGGCTTGGGGTGGCAGGGGGAGGCAGCTCCTTTGGTGCTGCAGCCTCGGATTTAATTGAGGGGGACTTTGCTCCCTGGGCTCGGCTAGCACAGCCCTTATCTCTGCAGAGCTGGGCTGGTGTTTGTTTTTGCTGTGGGAGAGAGGCAGCTGAATGGGAAAGTTCAGCCCGGCGGTGGGTGGGGGGAGAGACGGGTGAAGGGCCGGGACACTGGTGTGGCTGGAGCTGGGGGGCAGCACTGACCTTCAGCACAATGCTGGGGCTCCAGCTGAGCCCTGCAGGCACGGGGACATCTCATGTCCCCTATCAGGGTGGCTGCTGTTCCTTAGGCACAGCAAGGAGCCGGGGAGCTGCCCTGCTATCCTGTGGCTCACCTGCTGCTCCTCGGGGTGGCAGAGCCGGGGGGCTGCCCCCGCCCCCCCCCCCCCCTCCGCGGGGCCCAGGAGCCGCCTGGGTGAAGCAGGAGCCTGCTGGCTGCCGAAGCGCGGCCTGCCCCGGGAATGCTCTGGCCCGGTTCCCAGAATCCGGCGCTGGGTGTTTGTTTGCTGCTGCGCCCCTGAGGTCTGGTGCTACTGTGACAGGAAGCAGGAACGCCGGGGGGAGGGAGGCCGGCCGGCTGGGGATGTGCCTGTGAAATCCCTTTGTCCCTGCCGAGCGCTCAGCTGCAAATTCCCACAGAGAAGAGAGAGCCGCCTTTGTGCTGCTGAAGGGCTCCCAACATGTGAATCTCCTGGGCCCGGGGGCTGGGGGTGCGAACTGTGGGGCTGGCCTTTGCTTGGTGCGGAGGGGTGGCAGGGACCCTTGCCTTGCTGCTGTCCCCAGGGTGGGGGGATGCATGCAGCGGTACCCAGCGGGAGCAGGGCTGTTGGGGCATCCTAGGGCAGCTGGATGTGGCGGGATGTTGCTGGCAAGAAGGCTCCAGCTCTGTGGCTGTCCCACTTGGGGATTGCGGGTGGATGGTGTCTCTGCCTGGAGCCCAGCGACTTGGCTGCCTTCCTGCTGGGAGGGATGCTTGTCCTCTGCTTTCTGAAAGTGCTGAGGGAAGCTTGGTCTCCCTTCCACTTGATGTAGTGCTGGCTGCTCCTTCCAGCCAGCGGAGCAGCCAGCGCTTCCGTGGCCAGTGTAGAGGGTCGGCAGCTCTCCCGGCCTGCTTGGAGGGAAGGAACTCCTCCTGTGCTGTCCCAGCTGTGCTCAGGAGAGGGGCCAGTGGCCCCCCTTGTGTGCCCGGGAGGACAGCTGCCCCGCAGCCGGATTGCTGGCATACCAGCAGAACAAGCCTTGCTCTCTGTGGCCGACGCCACGCTGCTCCTTTCTCCTGCTGTCCCCGCTCGCCTGCCTCTCTCCCTTCATCCCACCGGGGTGGCAAACAGCACCGATCCAGTGACCTCAGCCAGGCCAGGGCCAGGCCCCTTCCCCAGGGTTTTGCAACCCCCAGCTGTGTCCAGACCCGTCTGCTATTCTGCATTCTTGAGCCCCCTGCCCTTGCTGGGGGGGGGAACGACACACATGCCTGCTTCCTCCCCTCCAGCCTGCAGCGCGGCCCCACCCTGCCCCTTATCTCTCTCTCCTTATCGTCCTCTGCTGGCTGCGGGCCCGCTCCCTTATAAGGTGCGGTGCCGCGTCCCTGCTTGCATCTCCACAGGTAACTCCCCTTTCTGGAGGAAGGCTTTCCTAATGGAGCTACGTGGCCTTCGTCCCTGCTGCTGGGGGCGGCAGGCGAGGTAGACCAGGTGGCGATCCTGCTGCTGGTCCAACCAGTTGGGCACGACGGGCGGAGGCGAGTGGCAACCTTCCTGCTCCCTTCCCGCTGCCGCCCGAGGCGGCTGCTCCTGGTGGTTCACCCGCCTGGCTCTTGCCGGGGCCGGGTGCCTTGGGCATGGCTCCCCTGAGGAAGGTGGGGCTGGGCTGGGGCAGGTAGGTCCCCAAGGCGGTGTCTGACCCGCCTGTGGGAGCAGCTCTTTCCTGCCCGGGGAGGGCCAGCTGGGCACCCGCCCGCCTGTCCAAAGTCTGTTGTGCCTGCACTCTGTAACCTGCCTCGGGGGAGAGCCCTTTGCAGCGGGGCAGGGGGCTGAGAAAGCAGCTGAAACCCTCTGCAGGAGATGGGGGAGCCTCTCCCCTAGAGTGGGGTCTGGCAGGGCTTGGGCAGAGCAGGCTGGGGAGCGTGGGCAAGGTGGCTTGCACAACCTGGAAGCGAGGACGCATCTGCCCAGGCAGGTGGGTCCCTCCCTGGTGTGGTGGGAGCTGGCAGCGCGGGGTGTGGGCATGTTCCTGCCTCTAGGGTGGTGGGAGAGAAACAGCTGTGCCAGAACTTCCCATCACCCACACAGGGATGTGGGAGCTACTGCCCACCATCAACTGTCCTCCTTCCCCAGTGGCCTGAGTGCTGTTGTGTTCTCCTGAACTGAATGCAGAAGCAGACAAGATGGGGATGAGCTTGGGCCCGTGGGGTCTCTTGCAGTACCTTGCTGGCTTGCTGTGCCTTGGCTAGTGTTAGTGCTTGCTGCCTTGGGCAGGCTGAGGTCTAAGGACTGATGTGTGAGCCTAGACCCTGCGCTCAGGGTGGTGGAAAGATGCCAGAGATGCTGGCTCATTTATTTTTTAGCTAATTGAGACTGACCAGAAGCCTGTGGTGAATTAGCAGGGCTGTGAACCTGTGCAGAGCAAGCAAGTGTAATGCACTGCAAGTGCTCGGACAATTGCAGCCTTGAATTATTGATGGGCTCTGTTTTTCCTGAGTGCATCATGATAGGCAACTGGAACCAGGAGAATTTGTTGCTTCCTCTCTTGAGGATAGGGGGGGGTCTGGTGCTGAGAGCTGTTGATGTTTGCTTTTGAAGGGCGGGCAGCCAGCTGGCTCTCCTCAGAGTCCCTCAAATTGATAGGGCAAAGCGAATTATTTGAGCGATGTTGCTGGCTTTCTTGTATAGTCGGTGCTGGGGACTGTGTTGGAGCAGGAGCAAGTTCCTCAGGCAGTGCATCCCTTCTTGTCAGTCTGGCAGGTGGGTCTGGCCTGGGAGCCTGGAGCTGCTGGTGTCCCTGCAGGGGCTCAGCCAGCCTGGGTGAGGGGCTGTGTCCTTCCTGGCTCTGATCATGGCTGGTGGTGACGAGCTGGAGGAGAAGGGCTGCTTTGCTCATGCCTCACAGCAGCGAGGGGGGCTGCGAGGGGTGTCCAGCTGTGGTGACGAACCTTGCCACTTGCTTAAGAGGTGCCTGGGGGACACAAACAAGCAGTAAAGCTGCAGGGAGGGCTGGGACTTGGCAGTCAGAGCTGATGTGACTCTGTCCCCCCCCTCACTGGTGGCAGAGAGCTGTTGGGAGTGAGCGCCTGGTGTGTTGCTTAGCAGAGAGCTGGGGCAGGGCTGATGTGGCAGAGGTGGTTTCTGGCTTTGTAGGTGCTTGGGTTGAACTTTGCCCAAAATCCTCCATGCTGAGGGAGTGGCCTTAGCTTCAGGGAACCCAGGACCATTGGGTGGTAGCTCTCTGGGGTCTCGGGGTGCAGAGCAGGGGGCTGGAGCAGGTCCTTGGAAAGGCCCAAGAAGAGGGCTGTGTGCTCGAGATCCCCTGCACTGCTGTGGGTGCTACCTGTCAAGCCTCCTGCCTGTGTCTTATCTGCTAGATCTTGTCCATTCTCCCTGCCCTGTGGTGTACAATTCCCCATCTGCTGGCTCGGTCTGGGCCCTGGGGTTAATCTTTCTGTGGCTGACAGGGAAGCACTCCTTGTGGGGAGCCTTCAAGGCTTGATCTCCATCCTCTGGCAGAGGAGAGTGCAGGTGAGCTCTAGGTGGGTATGGCTGTGGTTTGGCCCTGGAAATTATTTTTCCAGGCAAAGTATTTGTTCTGGGGGAAGGCAGTCCTGCAGAGAAACAGGGGCAAGGGGTTTTGGAAAAATGTGCCATGTCAAAGCTGCCCCAGTGGAAGAGCTCTGGAGGGCTTGGTCAGGGTTTAGGGTGTCCTTTTGGCTAGTACCAAGTCTTTAGTCCAGCCAGGAACATTATGGTGGGTACCTGCCAAGGGAAGCTCTGTGCATACAAATTAGCTTGTGGATGCCTCCCTGCCGGCAAGGAGGCTCTTCTCCGAAGGCACTGTATGTTGGATGTCTCTCTGGTGGACCTGCTCTGGCTTCAGGACCTCTGGGTGCAGTGGCACAGGAATGTGCTGGTGCCAGGAAGTTGAGAGATCAGGCCAGAGGGATTGGGATGTAAAGCTTTCTTCGAAGCTGCCTTGGTCCCTGGGGGTCCCCTCTTACTGATAGCCACAGGGGAAGTGCTCTGGTTCTTCCTTTGCCTTGGGGCAGAAGTTGCTCTAGGGTGTATTTTGTCTTTAGACTTTTTGTGTTGCCCTGTACTGAGCCAGCTGAAATATTTTTGGCTTGCTGGGGTTTTTAAGTAACGGGTGTGTCAGCAAGTGCCTCTCTCATGATGAAAAGGCTTTAATGCAGCCGTCCTCAAAGACGGTCAGGGTCTGGCTTTGGAAAAATGCTCTGTAGTTGTATCTTCAGAGGCTGGGGAGGAGGGGGGAATGGGCACAAAGCAATCCCAGGAATTTCACCCTTGTGGGATCCTGTGTACTTGGCTTCGAGCTGTCGCAAGCAGCTCACTGGCTGGTGCGATCAGGCTGTGGAGCTGAGGCTCTCATCTTCCCTCCCCTCCCTGTCTTGCTTTGAAGGTGACCGGCACCCTAAGCTGGCATCAGGAGGCGGTGAGGTGCTGTGCAGTGCCCAGGAAGCCCCTGTCCCTGAAATGCTTGTGTGTGAGCCACTGTGGGAGGGATCTGGGGCAGATTCTCCACAGCTGGGAGGGCATAAGGCTGAGTGGCTGTTTGGGGTTTGTGTGTTAGCCAGCTGTAAGGGAAGGGCTGTGCTCCAACCTGGGATGGCGCTAGCATGTGTCTGCGGGGAGAGCTGGGGACAGTGCTTGCTAACCTCTCTGGACCTGGCACTGCCTCTTGGTAATTATGTCTTTAATCCTGGATCGATGAAGACTAGATGGCTGGAATGAGAGCAGAGGGAGGTGGTGTGTCCTAATGGCGAAGGCCTCAGGAGGAGAGCTGGGATAGCCCACTCAGGCAGCGGGTACCCTGTTCTCCTGGCACCTCTTGCCCATGATGGAGCCATGCCTGCTGTTCAGGGCAGGAGTGACAACCATGCATGCAGAGCAGGCTCCAGATGCTCGAGAGTCACTACGCCACTGTTTAACATCGCCTGATCCTGTGGCAAGACCCTCGGGTGGCTACTCCTGAACATCAGCTGGTCAGTGTCAATGGGTCTGCAGAGCCATGGGCTCCCCAGCCCTCCTGACGAGCTCCCTGAAAGCCCCTTGGCAGCTTCCTCTCCCTGAGGCTTTCTGCTCTGGCCTGGTGGCCCAAAAGGGAACGGGGGGGGGGGAGCTGTGTGTCCCATCCCCCACCCCCCGTACCTCCTCCTGCATGGGCTGGAGGGACATTTGTGAGTGCAAGGGGACAAGGAGAGCTGGTGGGTGAGGGATCTATCCTGTTCCTTCCCCCTGCTGTTGTGTTTACTCCCTGTGGAAGGGATGGGAAGGAAACAGCCTCACAGCTGCTCTGGCCCCTTATCGGAGGCCCTTGAAGGCCCTGCAAGTTTCATTGTTAGCTTCCATGTTCTCTGGGCGGTGTTCCCAGGGGACGTGCAGAGGTGGGAACCCAGGGCTGGGGAGGCGTTGCTGGCTGTGCGAGGCCTGCCCAGCAGCTACGTAGGGCTGGAGGAATCTGCTGGGGTTGCTGTCTCTCCTCTATGTAACCCTGCTGGTCTGTGTTCGCTGCTCGGAACTGAGGCTGCTCGCAAGCAAGTGAGCTGGTTCACAAGAGCAGGGTCTCAGCTAAATCCCTCCTTGAAGCCAGTATGTTGGCTCCATCCTCGTGCACTCCAAAAGTCTGTCTCTTCTGTGTAGAGATAGTTGAGGGCTGGCTGGGGAGCTGTTACACAGCAGCACAGCTACTTGGGCAAGGCCATGTCATGGAGGATCCCTTCTCTGTAGAGGGGCTGTTCCTATCTTTAAAAGGGCTTAGTGAAATACTGCTCTAGAAACCAATTGCGACAAGCCAGTGGGGCTTCTGGCTGGGGTTTTGGGTGCTCCAGTGGTGTAGGGTATCTGAGTGGTAGGACCATCCTCTGACCTGCTGGAGAAGTCTGGGATGTGGCAAGGAGATGTGCTTCCTTTCTTGGGGGAGAGGGACTAGGTCAGTGGTGCAGGCTGCTTTTCCCCAGCACCTGGCCGGCTGCAGCAGCCTCCCTGCAGTAGGACTGTGGAGCTGGGCCCTGCAGACCTGCTTCATGTCAGTGTGGACTGACAGTGGCCTTCAGTGAGTCACAGAAGGCGGAGAATCTGTGTCCCTGCTTGAAGTGGGTGGATGCCCACTGAAGATGGGGAGTGTTTGGCTCAGGGGTGAGAGTTGGGATGTGTCAGCACCATTCTGGGAGGCACCAAGTCTCTCCTTCAGAGGATCTCTGTTGCAAATCTGTGGGGCAGGTGGGACCTTGGAGCAGCAAGGGTCAGAGCCGTTCCTGTTTCCATACAAGGCTTGGGGAGTCCATCTGTTGAAAAAAGCCTTAGGGCATACCTGTTGCAAGGTGGGAGGAGTGGAAAGCTGCATGCATGAGCCAGGAGTCATTTCTGGGAGCCTCTGAAAGCTTGCTTGGACTCCTGAGCCGAGAGTGGTGGGCTGTGTTCCTCCTGGGGTGTGGACTGGCCAGTGAGCATCCCGGCCCACGTTGGGCTGGGGTAGGGTGCTGAGAGCTGGAGCGAGTGTGTGCATGCCATGGCTTCATCTCTTGCTGGGCACCACATGGGCATGAGTAGAAGAACTGGATTTTTTTTTTTATTGATCAAGGCAGATTACAGGATGGTGGTGACCAGATGTTCAAATGCACTGCAGGCGGCTTCCAAAGCACTTGGAAAAAATCCACCCTGCTTCGCTGGGTTCAGTCATGGTGGTGCCACAGTGTCTGATAAGCGCCAGGGTTGCCTGTGTCCGAGGGAAGCTTTGGGGGGGCAGAGTCGCAGGGAGGAGTGGACTTGGGAGTGGGGGAGGCATTTCAGGAAGCGCTTGATCTGGATACACTTGAGATAGTATGGGAAATTAATAAAAAAATCAAAAAGCCCTGCTCTGAGCTCCTCTGAGCCAGCATCTGCTGCAGGCCGGGACTGGAGAGGTAGGGCTGCCAGGGAGTGTGGGGCTGTCTGTGGGAGGTGGATGGGACAGGGCTCTGTGGAGGGGTGATACTGCCCATGCTGTCAGTCCCAGGTCGCTGTTACAGCCACACCGGGGCGGTGGCAGTGGGGGAGTGGGCAGAGCTGATGCTGGAGACCGTGGGAAAGCAGTTTCTGTGCTGCTGCTTGGCTTGAACGAGTCCCCACATGCCTGCCATGACAGCATGGGTTTGGGAAAATCTGTGATGGGCTTGCTGGGACTAGGCTGGGCTGGGAGGGGGGCGGAGGGCTGAGCCCTTGCCACTCCTCTCTGCCTGTGCCATTCCCCTGTCAGTGGGGAACAGTCGGAGATGCTGGGGTCTCCATGGAGCTGGGGGCTGCTGTGGGAACAGTGCTGCATTTGCCACCCTACTGGCCCTCTCCAGACACTGCTCCATCTCTTGGAGAAGAGGGGGTGGGAAAGAGGAGCCCGTTTCTCCAGTCTGTGGCCTGCCCTGCCTTCTGTTTTGAGTTTGCTTGTGTGATTTTTTTGACCTCCTGTCCTGCTGTCCCTGCAGCTCTCTTCCCTCCTGCTTCCTCACTGTGGTGGCTGGGCTATTTCTCCCATGACTCTCTGCGTCTAGACGTGGCTGTCCCGTGCCTTTGCCAATCAAACCTGAACTTCCTCCTCTAACAGGTCTGTATGAAAGAATATTGCTTTTCTCTATCAAAATATGTTGATTGTGGTGTGCTTGATCACTGTTCTCCTTTGGGAGGGGATGTTGGAAGGGTCCAAGCCAATGCCTGTCCCTAGATCTGTGGACTGAAGACCTCCTGGGGTTGCTGCAGCCTTGAGAGCCCCGGTGAGAACCTGGAGGGTGGTGAGTTTTGGCAGCAGTCAAAGGGCTCATCCCCCTTTAGGGGGATCCTGTCCCACTTAATCCCCTTTCCTGAGTAGGAAGGAGCTGTGGAGCTGGGGCTGTCTCCCCACCTCTTGTCACACTGGGGTGGAGGAAGCAGATAAGTGACACAGCCCTCTCCCTCAGCCCTTCCCTGGAGGAAATAATGGGATGTGGGTCACTTCTCATTCTGTGGGAGAGTGTCCCCTCTTCTGCCCCAGGGACATACCCTCCCCTCCTGCTATGGCCTGCGGGCAGCTTTTCCTTGTAGGGGAAGTTTTCCTGCAGCCTGAGGGGGGCCCCTGTGGGAAGAGGGAACCTCAGCACACAGTAGCTCTTCTGAACCTGGCTGAAGCCCAGCTGTTTGGTGTGATGGGGGAGGACCTCCTGCCCCCTAAGTGCCACTTCTCCAAGCTTAAATGCTGGGGCAAGGAAGCATCTGAGTCATGCCTGGGGCTGTGCTGCTCTTGAGACCCTCTTGCCAGCTCTCTGGTGGTGGGTGGGAATGGGCGTTAATGCCATAAGATAATTTTTTTCTTGTTCTGAGAATCTGTCTTAATGAAATCAGTCTCTTCTGACCGCTCTTCTCTCCTCCTTTCCTCCTCCAAATCTTGTGCAGTGAAGAGAGGGGCTCCTGCCCTTCTGGGTCAGTTTTCTTCCCCTCACATTGACACCGAGCCACCTCTGCTTGTGCCTCCCTGTGCCCTCCGCCCCTGCCCTGCCCATCCTGGGCACCCATCACCCATGGACGACTCAGAAGTGGAGTCGACCGCCAGCATCCTTGCCTCTGTCAAGGAGCAGGAGGCACAGTTCGAGAAGTTGACCCGGGCGCTGGAGGAGGAACGGCGCCATGTCTCAGCCCAGCTGGAACGAGTCCGGGTCTCCCCACAGGACGCCAGCCCGGGCTTGGCCAACGGCACGCTCACCCGGCGGCACCAGGTAAAAAACCCCCTTGGCAGAGGTGGGTGCGGAGGCTCCCAGAGCCCCTGTCTGTGTCAGTCCTGCCTCGGTGGGGGCAGCCCTGGGCCCGGCTCCCTTCCTTTGGCCCTCCTTGGATACGTGAGGTGGAGCAGGGCTAGGCCGGTCTTGTAACACTGATGGTGCTGAAAGTGATCTGGGGATGTGCAAACCTACTTCGGCAGCCAGAGTCTTCTGGGGAGGAGCCAGCCTGGAGGGTCTTGCTACCAGGTCAGCTCTGGTTTCGTTTTGTGAAGGTTGGAGGCTGTCTGTATTCAGTACCTGGGCACCTTTGCTCCCCATCCCACTCAGCTTCTTGGAAGGTGGCCGAAGTGCAGGGGTTGGTGTATAGCTGTGGGGGAGCGCGCGTGTCTCACTCGTGTGACAATGGGCAAGTCCCTGGAGTCTCGGTCTATCACCCAAACAGCCAAACCAGGGCTGGGAGAAATCCCTTTTCTCTACAGGCCTGGAAGTGTGGTTTCGTCTGTCTTGGCTTGAGGTCTCTCTCCTGTTCTCACTTTCCCAGGCTCTGTTTTGGAGAGGGGTGCTCAGAGGGGTGGTGTGTGGTGGTGTGCAGGAGGCAGGTGCCTTTCTGGCTGTGGAAGGTGGTGGTGGTGGTGCTAGGAAAGATGTGTGGGTCAGGGAGAAGGAAGGGGTGGGCAGAGGGAGGAGCACAAGAGTCAAATGGTAGCACTCCGCAGTCAGCCGCCGAGCATCCACACTGTTCCCTTGCAGTTCTGGG
Source organism: Aquila spilogaster (assembly GCA_024606505.1). Taxonomy (NCBI): domain Eukaryota; kingdom Metazoa; phylum Chordata; class Aves; order Accipitriformes; family Accipitridae; genus Aquila; species Aquila spilogaster. The sequence continues at coordinate 17,353 of JANHGO010000592.1, forward strand.
GGGCCTCTGGGATGTCAGTTGCAGCTCCTGTGTCAGAAGATGTGGAAGGTCTCCAGGGCCGTGCTGGGGAGCAGGGAGGGGTCTCGGCCATTCCGTCAAGAGTGTGTGGGCCCCGTGAGAGAGCTGGGATGTCTGGAGTGGGGCTGAATGGTGTGCCCTCCAACTCTTCCCCAGGCTGGAATGGGGGGTGGTTTGCTGCATGTCACACAGACCCCTGAGGAGTGTGCTGCTCTCCTAGGAGTGACACACGGGGTGTGCATTGGGTGCCTCTGTCAGATGCAGGAGAATGGCCTGCTTGGGGACTGGCAGGGAGCAGGGGGATGGCTATATGGGATCCTAGCAGTGAGAGATCAGTCTAGTAACAGGCCTGCTGTGATGCTGTGTCTTTCAGAACGGCCGTTTCTTGGGCGATGCTGACCTGGAAAGGCAGAAATACCCAGATCTGAAGCTCAACGGGCCACAGGTAAGGGCAGCTGAGCCCTCTGGCTGTGGGCAGCCTGCTTGCCCGGTGGCGTGTGCAGGGGGCAAGGCTCCAGTGTCCCCACCATAGCTGGGAGAGGGGGGAACTTGTGTTTCTAATGTGGCCTCCCTGGCTTGAAGGAGCTTTGGGTGTGGGGTTGTTGATACCCCCTCCCATGCAAGAGGATGTCAGGGCTCCCTGAGAGGTGAGGTCTCTGGGCTAGCTGACTCCAGGGAGGCTCCTGTTGGTGGTGGGGGGCTGACTGCCTGTCCCTTGCTCCCTTCAGGACCACAGCCACCTCTTGTACAGCACAATCCCCAGGATGCAGGACCCGGGCCAGATCGTGGAGGAGACATACACCATGGAGGAGGACCCAGAAGGGGCCATGTCAGTTGTGTCTGTGGAGACATCAGACGATGGGACAACCCGGCGTACAGAGACCACGGTACAGGCCTGGGGAGAGCATGGAGGGACAGGGCTCTGGCCGGGGACCATGTTGGCTGGGGTGCTACAGCAGTGATGTCTGCCAGCTTGCTGTGCTGTGAGCTGAAATGGGGTGTGAAATCTGCTTGGAGTAAGGTGCTAGGCTGGAAGGATAATCTAGGGATGCAGAGGTGTGGTAGATTTACTCATGAGAGTGTGTCCTGCATCCGTTCCTCTAGGTGAAGAAAGTGGTGAAGACAGTGACCACCCGGACGGTGCAGCAGGTGCCAGTGGGGCCTGATGGGTTACCTTTGGAAACCTCCCCCGTCACCAGCAACTACGTCCAGACCATGGACAGGAACTTCCGCAAGAATGGCAATGGGGGCCCTGGCGGCTACCTGAGCCAGCCAGGCACAGCCACCCTTCCTCGAAACTACCACTACCCCGACGGTTACGGCCGCCCCTATGAGGACGGCTACCCGGGCAGTGATCACAGCTACGGCAGCCTGTCCCGTGTCACCCGCATTGATGAGCGTTACCGCCCCTCCATGGACACCTACCGGGCTCCCAGCCGTCAGGACATCTATGGCCCCCAGCCTCAAGTGCGTGTCGGGGGCAGCAACATGGACCTCAACCATTTCCACCCTGAGCCATACGGCCTGGAGGATGACCAACGCAGTGTGGGCTTTGAAGATGTGGACTACGGGCTTATGTCGGACTACGGCACAGCCAGGCGGGCAGGGACCCCGTCTGATCCTCGGCGACGGCTCAGGTATGTGGCAGGAGGCACTGCAGTTGGGGATGCTATGGGGTCCCTTTGACTTCACCCTCTTTCGAGGAAGGAGAACAGCAGAGACAATACCATGAGCTGAGTCACATGTGGCTTGTGCAGGAGAAAACTTGCATCCGCTTCTAATTGTCTGCTTAATTGGTGGTTAAAACTCAGTGCTAATTGAGCCAGTCATCCTGCAGCAAGGAGTTCCACTGGGTGGTTGGATGTAGCTCCAGGCCCTTCCCTCTCTGTGCCACCTGTTCTGCTAGTGAGATGGCAGGCTCATCTGCGCTGCCCCAGCCTGGCTTATCCTGCTGGGAACCATGCCTGATGCGGGCTGTGTGGCACAGCCCTGCATCAGAAGTAGCAGCAGCCCCGCAATCGTGCTCTGGCTGAGCTGAGAGCAGTCCCAGGGAGCAGCGCTGAGCCCAGGGCTGGGGTGAGCGAGGCTCAGCCCTGAGTGCCCCGGGGAGCGTTCCTGCAGCTCGGCCCTTGTGCAGGGTGGGAGAAGCTGCTCAACCTGTTTGGCAGTAGCAGCTTCTCCCCCTCGTTTGTCTGTGGGTGATCTGCGGCTCCTCCAGCCTGACTGCTGAGCAACTGCCCCACCAGGCTGTGGCTGCCCTTGGGCAGCCAGAGCAGGGTCTTGGTGGCCCTTTAACTCCCCTGCCAGGCATGTGGCCAGGCATCCTGGGATGTTACATGCCTGAGGCTGTGACTCCTGTAGACTGGTGTCTTGTGCCAGCTGTGTCTCTTGCACAAACACTGCTGCTGCCTGCTTAAGCCTCTCAGCCTGCTCTGGTTGCTGCCTGGGTTGTCAAGCGGTGTTTTGGGGAGGTGCTAGAGGATGGCTCAGAGGGTGGTGAGGTAGGAATAGAGCAAGGGGCTGAGCCTGGGTCCCAGAGATGGGGAGGGGGTTGTGTCAGCAAGCTAGGATGGATGTACATCTCCTGAGTGCCCCCGGGGTGGGAGAAGATGAGTAAGGCTGAGCACAGGCTGCTTAAGCTCCTAGGGCATAGAACAGAGGCAGGAGGGAGAGACCCAAGGGAAGGGAGGCTGTTGTCAGCCCCAGCCTGAGATCTGCCCGTCTCAAGGCATGTACTGTAAATCCATGGTAGCCCCTGGCTGCTGAAGGGACTAAAGGAGGAGCTTTGTCTGTCCTTTTGGTTTGTGCCAGCACAAGTGTTTCTGTTACTGTGCTGAACCAGTCAGGGCGGTTGTTCACCCAGATTGATTTCCCTGGCCTGCCTCACCTTGTGAAGTTTGTGCCGGCTAGAGGAGGGCAGGCAAGGCTGCTGGCCCCGCTGCATGCACAGACTCAAGCAGCCTGTGAGAAGCCAGTGTTAGCAGTTTTGAGCACATGGCTGTCATGGTGAGCAGCTTGGGCAGAAAGGATTAAGCAGGCATGTCTGACCTGTGGCTGCTTCGCTCCAGCCTGGGGCTGCAGAGGGAGTGAATGCCAGCCAAGGCAGAAACCTCTGGCTTGCAAACCTTCCCTGGGTTCATGTCCTGCTCAGCATGTAGGGGCAGGAGCCCTCCCTGGATGGCCTGAACTGCTTGGGCTTTGAGACCCTGAGTCTGCTCTGACGGGCTGGATGGTGTCCATGCTCCTCCTGCCCCTCCAGATCTTGGAGAACAGGAGTTACAGGAGCCAGGTGTGGAGACAGGTGCAAGAGCTGCAGCTAAGTGGGAGACTGGGGGACTTGGGTCACAACAGAGGGAGAAGGTCCTACTTCAAGCATGGCCAAGGAGCAGCCCTAGTGGAGATGTCACCTTGTCCTGCAGGGATGGTGCAGGGTATGAAAGGTGGGTTGGTGTGGCCTGTGAGCAGGTTCTCCCTCCCCAGCAAGATGGATAAAGATCACCGCAATCTGTGGAATCCAGGCGCTGTTGAGCTTGGCTTGTCCCCTGCCTTCTCAGTTACCATCTGCACTCAGCCACCTGGCTTGCAGGAATGGGAACAGGCGAGATCAGCATCCCCCCACCTCAGATGTCTGTCTTGAGCAGGGGCCTGGCTGTTAATTACTTCCTTCAGGGAGACAGCTTGCCAGGCATGCAGGAGATGGAGCGTGTTGAACTGAGAGATGCAGTGAGTGCTGGCTACCATCGGCCACAAAGCATGCAAGTCACCTCTCCTGTGGCTCTTCTCAAAGCTCCCTCTCAGCAGGGGAAGAGGGAAGGGGGGTTCAGTGGCAGTGCAGGTTGTGATCCCCCCCCTGCCAACCCAGCCCCATCTCACCTGGAAAGGCAGGGTGGGATCCAGCACTGAATGACCCTCACGGCTGGGCAGAAGCTCCCTTTTGGGGCATGTGAGTCTTGGCATGGGAGCAAGGTCAGCTGCTGGCTGTGTTGACAAGCTTCGGGTGGCTTGTTTGCAGTGCTGGCACTCGCCTGCGTCTTGCTCCTGCCTTGTCCTGCTCTGGGGGATGGTGGTGGTAGTTGGCATGGTGCACTGAGCACCGTGTCCCGCAGCAGCGGGGAGTGACTCTCCGGAGCAGCTGGACTCCTTGGCATCTCTTGGTAGCTAGGCCATGTGGCAAGCAGCGCATTTCCCTGTTGGGACATGCTGAAAGCCAGCTTCGCAGCCCACTGCCACCACCCGCGGTGGTGCCCTGCGGGCAGCTCTGCAAGCAGCACCCCGGGGGGATGTGGCTGTGGAAGTGGCTGCCACCTGGAGCCGGTGGTTTTGGCGAGTCCTGTACCAGAGGCTGTAGGGGAAGCAGTGGTGTAGGGAGCAGAACCTGCTGCCATCCTCCATTGCAACTTTCCTTGCTTGCTCAGGGGCAGGGGGCTGCCTGCACCTGATTTGGGAGCTCATAAGGTGTCTGAGCAGTCCCTGTGGCAGATGTGAGCCAGAGGATGCTACCTTGTCTTGGACCTTGGTTGTGCGTCCTTGGTTGTGTGTTCTTAGTGCCCTGGCATGGCAGGGGTGACAGCAGTAGTCAGGCCCCTCCATTTAAGTGCCAAGTCCCCTCCTATCCCCTTCAGTTGGAAATCACTGGATTCTTCTCCTTGGGTGGAGGGAAGGATTGTATTGCCAGCGACTACAAAAATAGGGTGAGAATCTGGGATTTTGTGTTAAATGTCACCTTGGCGCATGGGTGACTAGTTGTACTTTCAGCTTCCATGTGCTTGGTGGGGCTCATTCCCAGTGCTGCTAGGTCTGTGGGTGAACCGCTCTTCACCAGGAGAGGGGGTGTGGGACCACAGCTCTTCCCTGCGTCTGAGCTGGGAGCAGTGAGGTTGATCCCTGGAGCCTGGCTGTCTCTTCATGCCTGACTAAGCCTGTCCCCTGGGCAGCAGTGCAACTTGTGTGTATTGCTGGGCATCTGCAGGCAAAAGAGTTTGAGCCCCATCTTGGGTAAAAATCTTTGTTCTATCCATGATGCTCTGAAACAATGGCAGTGGCTTGGTCTGGCAGCAGCTCATGTGTCCTGGACTACTACGGGAGAGCCGCAGTGATGGGGGTGCAGTGTTGGATACAGCCAGACAGTGCAGCAGAGAACTGGGTGCCCTGAAGCTGGACTCTGGGTGCTTGCTGTACCCATGCAGTGCTGGTGTAATGGGCCTGGGGAACTCCTGGGTGACTTGCTCTCCCAGCAGTCTGTTGTGGTATTAACTTGCCCTCTAGTGGCTGCGGGCCCAAATGTTTTTCTGTGCCTCTGGGGCCAGCTCCTGCCTCCGTGGAGGTTATGCAGAGGTTATCTAGCCTCTGACCCAAAGCTAAACCCAGTGGGTGAGTGGGAAGGGACTGGAATAGTTGTTGAGGCTGCCTTCTCCTGGTGAAGAGCCGCCTGCTTCTGGAGCAGGCCTGGGGATGCATGGGGGGTGGCCTTCTGCAGCTACGGACTCCAGCTGGACCCTGTGTGGGGAGCAGGAAGGTGCCCCCACACCGCTCTGCCGCCTGGCTCCCAGCCCTTGATGGGAGTCTGCCTGGTGCACTCCAGCAGGGTAGTGGTGACTAGACACTGTGTGCGCTTCAGCCTGTCTTCTGTTGAGTTGGAGGGGGTGCAGCATCCCCCCCAGGTTTAGGGCTCACACTGACACCTGCTGTCTTCTCTCCTAGGAGCTATGAAGACATGCTGGTGGATGAAGTGGCCCCCGACCGGTACTACTGGGCCCCTCTGGCTCAGCACGAGCGGGGTAGCTTGGCTAGTCTGGACAGCCTGCGGAAGGGAGGTCCGGCCCCGGGTAACTGGCGCCAGCCAGAGCTGCCGGAGGTAATAGCCATGCTGAGCTTCCGTCTGGATGCCGTCAAGTCCAATGCGGCCGCCTACCTGCAGCACCTCTGCTACCGTAATGACAAGGTGAAGACAGAGGTGCGCAAGCTGAAGGGCATTCCTGTGCTGGTGGGGTTGTTAGACCACCCCAAGAAAGAGGTTCACTATGGTGCCTGTGGAGCCCTCAAGAACATCTCTTTCGGCAAGGACCAAGACAATAAGATTGCCATCAAGAACTGTGATGGGGTACCTGCTCTGGTGCGCCTGTTGCGGAAGGCCCATGACATGGACCTCACGGAGGTCATCACAGGTAATGGCTTCAGGGAGGAGGGGAGGGGCTAATCTGTTGGGTGAGGGATGCACAGAGAGTTTTTAAGCCCACATGGTCTGACTGATCACCTACTGCTTGTGGCATTGCAGGAACACTGTGGAACCTGTCCTCGCACGACTCCATCAAGATGGCCATTGTGGATCATGCACTACATGCTCTGACTGATGAGGTTGTCATTCCCCGCTCAGGCTGGGAGCGGGAACCCAATGAGGACTCAAAACCCCGCCATATCGAGTGGGAGTCAGTGCTCACCAACACTGCTGGCTGCCTTAGGTATGGGAGGGGGGCTGCCAGCTGCTGGCAGAGAGCTGGTGTGGGTTGGGGCTGCCGTAATGCTCCTTCCTGGCTGTTCCTGGTAGCTTTCTGGGACTAGACCTGCCAAAGGAGGTCTGCGGAGGAGCTGCTTTCCTAGGACAGCTACTGGTGATGTAGTCCTTGATTTTGGAGGAGTTTCTCTCTGTGGAGGGGAGCTACAGGAACTTTTCTCTGGTTTGAGCTCTGCTGGGTGTGGGCTGCTCCTTGCCTGCCCTCAACTGTCTCTCCCATGATGGTTCTCTCCTGCCTGCCAGGAACGTGAGCTCAGAGCGGAGTGAGGCCCGTCGGAAGCTGCGGGAATGTGATGGGCTGGTGGATGCCCTGATCTACATAGTCCAGTCTGAGATTGGCCAGAAGGACTCGGACAGCAAGGTACCACAGTGGGGGTGTTGTCCAGGCACATGTAGAGTTCTGCCCTTGTCAACCAGCTCTAGCAGTGCTCTGCTGTTTATGGTGGCTGAAACTGGGTTTATCCCAAGATGGGTGAAGAATGGATGGGGGGAATCTTCACCAGGGAGGGATTTGGTCTGACGGGACTGGCTTAGGAAAACCCACTCCAGGCTCATGCCTTTCCACGATCTCTGCTTGGGAAGAGAGGGCCTGTGTGGGGTGTGACCTGTGTACTGTTTGACCAGGAGGTGTCTAGCACTCAGCCAGCAGTTTGCAGTAGGAATGTTGGCCCCCCAACAGGGGTCTAGCAGTGTTGTTCATCCTCATGCTGGTATCCACTGACTCAGGGCTCCCTGATCTGCCTTGACGAGGCGTGGGCTTCAATTTTCCTTGAGCCTTTCCTTGGACCTTTTGTGCTTATGGCAGAGATATTTTTTTGGCTCAGCAGAGTATGAGCTCATGCCTATGGAATTGGCCATGCCCACTTTGGGATGGGGGTGTGCTCCAGCTCCATCTGAGATGGAGCTACATATCCCCTGGTCCCAGTTCAGACCCCCTTGACCTGGCTCTGGGTTGCAAGCTGTGATGGAGCCCTCAGTCAGAGACATGGGATGGGCATGTGCTGCTCCAAGTCAAACTATCTGGCTTTCTCTCCAGCTGGTGGAGAACTGTGTGTGTCTGCTGAGAAACTTGTCCTACCAAGTCCACCGTGAGATCCCCCATGCTGAGCGTTACCAGGAGACACCTCTGGCCCCGGCCAACAATGCTGGGCCCCATGCTGCGAGCTGCTTTGGTGCCAAGAAGGGCAAAGGTTTGTTGGGTGGCAGCAGCATGGAGGGAGGTGGGATGAGGACAGATCTACTACAGTGAAGCTTGAGGGTGGTCTGGGGTCTCTGTGCTCCTACTCTGGCATCTCTTGTGTGAAGGCTAAACTGCAGCTTTCTCTGGAGACGCACTGGTCTGTGCCTCCCCTGGCTTTGGGAGCTACTGCTTGGCTTACCCAAAGCATTTGACACAAGCTAATGGTGGGTTTCTGTGGTGGTGGGTTGGTGATGGATAGATGTCCACTAACTCCACACCTTCCCTTTTTTCCTGTGTTGCCCCTTCCCCTTCTCTTTGCTTTCTTGCCAAATGATCTGCCCCATGATGCTGTCGGCACTTCTCTCCTCCTGCCTCCCCTCTCTCCTGTCCTTCTCTCCGCTTCGCCAATAGACGAATGGTTCTCCAGAGGTGAGTGCGCTCTTGGTTTTAATTTTTCTGTGGTTTGACTGGGTGCTTTCTCTAGCTCTCTTTGTCCTGCCCCCAGCTGGGCATGTATTGCCTGCAGTGTGGCTAATGCCCTTGATGTCCCCTCCTGGGACATGCTGGTAGCTTAGCTTCAGCTCATCTCTGGGCTTGTTCTTGTAGCAAGTGGCAAAGAGCTGTTGAGCTGAGATGGGTGGGGAGATGAGGTGTCTCATGCCTCTCTGCTTGCCCTTTGAAAGGTAAAAAGCTCCCAGAAGACCCTGGTGCCGATACAGTGGATTTTCCCAAAAGAACAACTCCAGCCAAAGGTATGTTCCTCAGTGTGTTTGCGCAGGGCTTGGGTGTGCAGGGCTGCTTTTCCACAAGTAGTCCAGTAGAGGAGTGAGCAGAGTTGTTTTCCCATTGAAGTGAGCCTCTCAAATGGGCAGAGGCTTGGTTTGGAGGAGGTATGTTTCTGGTTGCCCAAGTGCCTGTTAAAATGCTAGCTCTGCCACAGACAGTTGTGAGGATGCTTGTTGTGCTTGGGGGAGGTCAGCGCTGCTTCAAGATGGGCTTCCTAGGGCTGCAGAGGGAACTGTTGCCCTGGGGACTGAGGGACAGCATGGTGACACAGCCCTAGCAAGGGTAGCCTTCTATGGTGGTCTCAGACTTCTCAGCACAATTGCCCTCTTGCCTGCTTTTTCTCTCCTGGGCATGAAGAACAGGCAGGATTTAAAGCCAAAAAAACCTGCCTTAAAGTGTTCTCCAGCATGAGGATGAGGAAGGGTCATTCCAAGAAGCCTCTGGGGACCAGCGTCTTGCTGCCTAGAGGGCTATGAATCGCAGCCCCTCTCTGGCTGGCCAAGCAGTGGGCATTAGCCTAGGGTTTGAGTTAAGCTCCTTCTGCCCCAAAACACCCTGTGGTTCCTGGGAGGACCCTGGCACTCCCAGGGGCATGAAGAGTCGAGCTAGAAGAATCACAAGGCAACTTAGGACAGACCTGACCTTGTGAGCAGCTCAAATACGTGGTGGTGGTGGCTCCTCAGGTGGACATGGGCTGTGGGAAGAGTCAGCACCTGTCTCTGGTGGAAGCCCGAGAAGCCACCTGCTCTGTATTTAGGGGCTGGGGACATCCCTTACCACAGCTGAGGACAGAGAACAAGATGGAAAACCCAGCCTCACAACTGTAAACTGCAGTCTCACTGCTGCTTTACAAGTCACTTCTGGGCATATGTTTCCATGGAAAAGAGTTAACGCTTGAAGGCCTGATCCCTGCCCTGCTTGCGAGGGTGCTGGAGACCTGGTGCTTTCAGTCTTTGAGTATGAGCTGAACCCAAGCTTCTTCAATGTGGTGTTGGTGGCCACTTGCTTGGGGTGTTTCCCCTTCCTCCTGCTGAGACTGCGGGCTGAGCCTTTTGCTACCACAGTGCCTGGCTGCCAAGTTTGCTGCCCCACCATGTGCCCTTACCTGGGTTGGGTACTTCTCAGGCAGGTGTTGTACTGAAATTGAGGTCTTCTTGCTGATGACAGCAGTGCTGTGTCTCAGCCTAAACTGCTCCTGAGCTGCAGCGGTGCATTGGGGACTGTGGGCAGCAGCCATGACATCCCTGATCAGGGCTGGTGCTGGGGGTTGGGGTTTCTGGTGGTGTGGGGCAGCCTGACCCACTCTGTACCAAGGATGCAGCCTCCAGGGAGCAGTGAGCCTGGGTAAAAGCTTCCAGCCTCATCTGCTCAGCAGTGTTCCTTTGAATTAGTCAAATGCTAGCAGAGCCCTTAAGTCCTTCCTACTTGTGTTCTTCTGGCAGGCTACGAGCTCCTCTTCCAGCCAGAAGTGGTCCGGATATACATCTCACTTCTAAAGGAAAGCAAGACTCCAGCCATCCTAGAGGCTTCAGCAGGAGCCATTCAGAACCTGTGCGCTGGCAGTTGGACGGTGAGTGCCTTGTGGAGCCAGCCGTGTCCACGTTCATCTGTGTTGCAGGGAAGGGGGCCCTGGGGAGCAGGGAGCGTCACCTTTGGGGTACCAGCAGAGCTGTAGATGGCCAAGGCTCTGCTGTTTCAGGCTGTTCACTTTGTGCATGGCTCACTACCCAAGAAGATACTGTTCAGCAGCCCAGTTCAGGTGTGGAACAGGTATCTCCTGTGCTCTTGAAGGGCTCTGTGCTGCCTGCCAGCTGTGTCTTCCCAAGGGCTGCCTGTCTGTGTCCCTGCCTGCAGCTGGCTCCCTGCCAGTCCTTCCCTTCTGTACGCTGGGGGCAGGGGATGAAGGTTTGGGGCTGCTTTACAGCTCTTTTACCTGCATTCTCTTGGTGTTTATGGAAAGACTGTCAGGGAAATCTTGCTTGCCTGGCCTGCAGGGGGGGGCTTCAGGACAGGAATGGGACCTTTGCAGTCTGTCTCACTGTGGGTGAAGCCAGGACCTTGCATTCCCAAGATGAGGGTGGGTGGCAAGGCTCCCAGTGGTGTCGCCGGGAGCAGGGAGAGACTGTGGTGCTCTGCCTCTCCTCTGCAGTATGGTCGGTACATCCGCTCAGCGCTGCGCCAGGAGAAGGGACTCTCTGCCATTGCTGACCTCCTGACCCATGACAGCGAGCGAGTGGTGAAAGCAGCGTCCGGAGCCCTGCGCAACCTGGCTGTCGACTTGCGTAACAAAGAGCTGATAGGTGAGGGCTGTGGAGGAGAGGATGTCATACTCTCCATAGCCATCCGGGTTAGGCAGGAACTTCCTCCTGATCTTGGCAGCTGAGGAAGTGTGTGGGCATGGCATCTGCCCTGTGTCTGTCTACTACTCCTCTCCCAGAGTAGCATGTGCTCAGCCCTGCTGAGAGGGACATCAAAATTGGTCACCTCTCCCTGATCCTTCTACAGTGATTTTTGCCTTGCAGTCCTCTTCCTCGATTGCTCATGCCCAGCTCTTTCCCCTTCCCAGGTAAACATGCCATCCCCAACCTAGTGAAGAACTTGCCTGGAGGTCAGCAGACCCCAGCCAAAAATCTGTCTGAGGACACAGTGGTGTCAATCCTCAACACCATCAATGAAGTAATTGTAGACAACCTTGAGGCTGCCAAGAAGCTGCGGGAAACGCAGGGCATTGAGAAGTTGGTGCTGATCAACAAATCTGGGTAGGCTCTGCTTGAAGGATAATGCAAGGGGCAGAGAGGGGCTTCTCCAGGAGCTTCCTTGAGGCCGTGGGTATTTCCAAACATCTCTTCCTTCACCTCTTTCTAGGAACCGCTCAGAGAGAGAAGTCCGAGCAGCTGCCCTCGTCTTGCAGACAGTCTGGGGATATAAAGAGCTGCGGAAGCCCCTTGAGAAGGAAGGCTGGAAGAAGTCAGATTTCCAGGTATGGGGTTGGGGGAATGGAGATGTCCTGTCGTGCCTGGGGTATTAGGTAGGGTCCTCCAGCAGGTAGAAAAGTGTTCCTGGAGCTCAGCAGTACTGAATTTCAGCTCTGACCTTGCTGGTGGGATTGGAGGCCCTTGAAGGTGTCCCCTCTGCCATTTCTTAGTGGATGGCCAGCAGGAAGTCTCTAAGGAAGAAACACTCTGTAAAGTGTTAAGCCCTGTGTCCCACACATAAGCATGCAGATCTGCAGGCAGGAAAGTTTGCAGCACTAAAAGCTGCTGTGGCAGTGCTGAAGAACGAGGTTCTCCAGGGTTCAGTTTCTTTCCCGAAAGCTGGAAGGAACTGTCCTTGCTTCTTAAGGCCTGGGTGCTGCCCTGATCCAGTTCAAGCTGGCCACCTCTACTCTCTAATGTGGGTGCAGCTATGGGCTCTGGAGCACCCTCTGGTTGCTTCAGGCCCCTTGCTCAAGGGCTGTGGGGGTGGGCTCTTGGTCTTAGGGGCTGGAGGGGTGGGATGTGCTGATGGGGAAGGAGTATCTGGGCCAAGGTGTGAGTGGTCACTGTCTGATGCTCCAGGTGAACCTGAGCAATGCCTCTCGGACCCAGGGAGGCAACTCATTTGATGACAGCACCTTGCCTCTCATCGACAGGAACCAGAAAACAGGTAGGTGCCTTCCCTTTAGCACCTGTCCCCACTGTCATTCTTCCACCTTGTGGGTACAGCAGAACAGTTGGCCTTTGTCCCCTCCCTGCTCTTCAGCCCTAGCTTTCTTGGCAGCCACAGCTGCTCACATGAGGCCATCAATTTGGGCTTTAGATGGCTTCTCAGGGCTAGAAATGATGCATGCAGTTAACTTGGGTCCTGTAGCCTCCTTGGGTCAACAGTGCTGCAGCTGGGTCTGGGCTCCTCTAGCTGGGGTAGGCAGTGGTTCCTCTGCTGCTTGTGGCTGCAGGGCCTGTGTCTGATCTGTTTTCCCATGCTTTTAGACAAGAAATCCTCCCGGGAGGAGATCCAGATGAGCAACATGGGACCAGGTAGGAGAGGGACTAGAGTGGGGGCATCTTGCCTCCTTGGTATGCTGAGAGGCGGGTAGAGCTCATATCTCCTTTGGGGATGGTGCTGCCTCCTGTGGAGGTGACATGACTGACTGTCCCCTCTCCTGCTCCAGACAACTATTCCACACTCAATGAGAGGGACCACAGCAGGACACTGGACCGATCTGGTGACCTTGGAGATATGGAGCCGGTGAAGGTAGCGCCATTGATGGTGAGCAGCTCTTCCTAATGAGGGAAGAGTGAGTGGGACTGGGGTGCAGGAGATGACACATCACTGTCCTGGCTGGCAGGAGGAGGGGAGAACTGGGCTCCCACAACTAACACCCCCCCCACTCCATCGCCCCTACTAACTCCCGTGTGTCTGCAGCAGGAGGAGGGGCAGGAATCGCAGCCTGAGGTAGAGGAAGCAGAGGAGGATGCTGCCGTGTTTTCCCCCGTGTCGGTATGTCCCGCAGTGTTCTGCCCAATCTGAACAGCGGTGACAGATCCTGCTACGCTGTTAGGGGTGCTTTAACCATCCAAATTCTGCTCTGATTGCTGCTGCCTGCAATCGGTGCCTGATCCACTGGGGCCATGATCACGCCTCCACTGCTCGCTTGCTCTCTGGGCGTGCTAACATATCTCCCTCTCTCTCCACAGCAGAAGATCTAGCTGATGTCCCTGCCTCCACTCAGTTTGGGTTGATAATATATTATATATATAAATATATATATATATATAACTCTTTGTGGTGGAATGGACCGACTTTTACCTTGTCTTATTTTTGGATTTTTTTGCTGGACTGTTTGTGCCAACTAGCCAGCCAAATGACTGGGCCTGGTCCCCCAGGGGCAGCCCAGACCACTCTGCCTCCTCTAGACTGCTGCACCTCCCCATTCTGGGACATCTCGACTGATAACTCTTCCTCCCTGTCCTCCACCACCTCCTTCCTCCAGAGAGTAAAACCCTCCTGCCTGACTCTGCCAGATTGACTGGCATGGATGCTGCAAAAGGACTCTGGATCTCTGCCTTGACCAGGAACTGCCTTCTCTCCCACACCTTCCCTCTGCTTGGAGACATCTGCAGGGACAGAGACTGGGACCTCACTCACCGCCTTTTTTGTTTTGTTTTGGGTTTTTTGTTTTGTTGCCTATAGGATATATTTTTGTGTGGGATCACTCTCAACCAGGGCCATGGGGACAAAGGGACTGTCCCTCCCTGGTGGTGGTGGGACCAGGGTGAGGGGGCGTTGGAGTCGTGGGGGGATGAGGGGAAGGAAAAACAGCAATAACTTCTCTTGCTTTGCTCTAGATGAGGCTTCAGGGGCATGGGAAGGGGGATCTGGCTCTCTATCCTGCAGAGGGGTCTGGATGGGGCTGCTGGCCGCCGCTCAGTGACTGTGTGAGGTGGGATCCTTATGTGGGGAAGATGGTCAGTGCGGGGGGCTTGGACTGGGTCTCCCTTTGGGGGAGGCAATGGGTCCCTGTGGAAGGAGGAGATGCAGCAAGGCTTTTGGGGAGAGGCAGGCTTCTTGGGGCATACTGTGTGCCAGGTGTGAGGAGCAGGCGCTGGCAGGGCTGTATGTAGGTAGAGCCAGGATTCCCCCTCTCGCCCCTGTGCACCAGCTGCCTGCGGCGGTGCCCCTCTGACTTTCTCTTGACACGTGCCTTTCTTTTGCCACTGTGAAATAGCTCTTTGAATTGTACTGTCTGGCTTCTTAGCTGGGGAAGGGGTGTTTCCTGGGCTGCCGGCAGGGCTGAGCTCTTCCCTTCCCCTCCAGGAGCCTTAACTGTCTGCAGTGGGGCTGGAAGCCGGTTTTTTGGGGGGATCCCAGCCCCCCTGCTCTCACTGATGGGGTGCAGGGCTCTCATCTGCATCCTGTCCTAGGGAGATTGGGCTGCCACAGGAGCTGGGACAATACAAATCCTCCTCCTCCTCCTCTCTGCTGTGGTGGTGGGGGGCACATCTAAGTGCTGTGATCTTTTGGAGAGCCCTTGGGCTCCTTGTGCAACTGGAAGCCTCTGTAGGAGGCTGCAAACTGGAGCAGGAGCCCTCCCCAGCCTGGGGCTCCCCACAAAGCGTGGGCTCACATGGGGAGCAGGGAGGCTGCAGCAGGCAGAACTGGTGCCTTGCTCCTGCCTCCTCTGCCCAAAAGCACCTCCCAGCTCTGGCTGAGTCCTTTCTAGCTCCAGCCCCACCTCAGCTCGGTTTGGTTTTGTTCTGGGGTCTAACTCTTTTCTTTCCCTTTAAATATGTAAAACACTAATTCTTTTTTTAATTTTTAATTCCAGATGAACCAAAAAAAAAACTCCCCTCTTCTCTTTTCCCCTGCCCTGGCTCTCCTGGGCCACCCCTGGCCCTGGCAGGGAGTGGGGCTAGGGAGGAGGGGAGCAGGGAACAGCCAGCCATTCCTTGTCTGATTCCTGTGCACACTCTTGTAACGCTTTTAAAACAAAATGATTTTTTTATATAAATAAAGTTTTTAAAGTGTGTCTGTGTGCCTTTCACCTAAGGCTGCCACCTTGGTGTTTTTAGCTTTGCTGTCGGGACCAAGTGTCTTTTTCAGGGGCAGGGCTGTGCTCTTGAGCGTTGCTTGCTTGGCTGTGTGTGGCTCTGAAAGATGCCACTTTGACAAACCTTTTCTTGGGCTGGAGTGACATTTCCTCCTCTTTCTAGCAAAAGAATGGAGGAAAAATAAAAAGTACCAAAACTTTGTACTGAGCTCCCCATGATTTCTGCAGAGTGCTTGGGGCTGCTCAGGAGGTAGCTGAGAGCTCTCCCTAGAGCATTGGGGCTTCCTACTGGGAAGCCTTTCCCTGAATTTTCCCTCTCTGGTAGCTGGTAGACTTTGTGCAAGTGAAGAAATACTATAATTTCTCCAGTGCTGAGTGCATCCTTAAAAACCTTGGCTGGGGCAGCTTTCTGGAGCAAAGGCTGTCCCTGCAGAGCATGGCTAGGCTGCAGATATGCTTGTACCTTCCTGGGGAATACCAAAGCCAGGCTGAAACACTGTTAACTCATTTTGCTTTCACCTGTGTGTGCATGTGAAAATAAATACAGAAAGAAATTCTGTAAATTCGTAGGAATACCTTTTTGGAAGCAGTTTTCTGGTTTCTGCTTCAAACCAGCTTTTTACTAAAGCTGTGTTGCTGTTGGAAAGACTGTTTTGCCCTGTGGTAGTGGGATGTGGGTTTGTGGTGATGCAGGGCTGGGGTGGTGCTGATTTCCTGCATGGTGCAGCATGGCTGGAGCTGGAGCTTGAACTTGAACTGCTGTCCCAAGGATGCCAGGGCTGGTTATGGGGGAAAGGCACCTGGGGCAGTGTCAACCCTGGCTTGCAGCACCCTGGGAGATGGGGACCCAATGCACCTGTGGGCAGTGGGGAGCACTGAGGGATGCAGCTGGCTATGGGGGACTCCAACCCTCTTGCCTTGCCTTGCACCTTTTGTCCCCAAAGCCACCAGTGAGCAGAGCAAAGGTAGGGCCAAGTGTTTTATTGCTTCAGGTCGAGGGGACGATGCCCAGGATGTGTGGCTTGGCAGGGGCAATGCCAGGAATGTCTTGGGGGGAGGGGAACAAGGAATGATTGCCTGGGATGTCTGGCTTGGCAGAGACAAGGCTGGGGACATTTGGCTCAGCAGGACCAATGCAAGGGATGTTGATGGGTGGGACAATATGAGGCATGTTTGGCTCAGCAAGGATGGTGCCAGGGATGCCTGGCCTGGCAGGGAATGTGCCAGGGATGTTGGTGGCGATGATACCACGGACATCCAGCCAGGTAAGAAGGGTGGCTGTTTGCTGGGGGTCAGAGGAAGAGCTTGTCGTGGCAGGCCCGGCAGTACATCTTGTCGCCGTGCTCGCGGAAGGTGCCTTTCTGCAGCTGGCCCAGGCAGTAGGCGCAGATGAAGTGCTCGGGGTGATACTTGCGCCCCGCAGCTGTGATGCAGCGGCCGGTCACAGGGCGGCCGCAGCCGTGGCAGATGTTGCCCTGCCGCTGGTGGAAGTGCAGCTCGCAGTAGGGACGTCCCTGCAGCTCGAAGAAGGAGCCGCTGGCGAAGCTGTTCAGGCACTCCTGGAGGGAAGGAGGCAGGGAAGTGTGGCACCACCTCGGGGACACACTCAGCCCGGCGTCCCCGCTGGCTCACCACCCACTCACCGTGCAGACGAAGCACTCGGGGTGCCAGACGCCCTGCAGAGCTGACAGGTAGTTGTCCATTACGGGGCGATCGCAGCCCTGGCATTTCGGGGCAAACATGGCCAGGAAGTCCCGGTGGCAGTACGGCTTCCCGCTCCGCTCGTGGAAACCTGCGGGGAAGGTGTTGGGATGGGCACCCACCTGGGGGGAGGCTTGCAGTGGGGCATGGCCATGGTGGATGCCCAGGATAGGAGGTAAGGCAGGCAATAGAAAGACTAGGGGGGGCTACTGGATGGGGTGATGGGTGCAAGGGCTGGGCTATGGGTGGGATATCTGGAGTGGGGGCAATGGGGACAGGACCCCCACACCCATGGCCTGGGACATACCGTCATCTCCAAACACCTTCCCACAGTGGGCACAGAAGAAGTGCTCGGGGTGCCAGGTCTGGTCCAGGGCCGTGAGGACTTTCTGCAGGAAGCAGCAAGGTGAGGCAGCTGGTGGTGGGTGGGTGGTCGCGTGGGAGGCTAGGGGGGCTTACCTCATGGATGGGGCCGGCACAGTAGGCGCAGCGGGGCGAGAAGGCCTGGTGATAGTCCTCCTCGCAGTACGCCTGCCCGCCCCGCTCAAAGAAGGGCCGGCTGCCCAACTCCTGCCCACAGCGGGCGCAGGTGAAGTGCTCAGGGTGCCAGGTTTTGCCCAGGGCTGTGAGTACCTGCGAGGAGGCAGGGGCAGTGAGAGCAGCCTCAGGGGATGCCGTGAGCCAAGGGGAGAGGGGCACCAGGATGGAGGCGGGGGGGCTCACCTTGCCAGCGATGGGCTTGTGGCAGGTGGCGCAGACGCTGGCGGGGGTGGCTGTGATGCCCAGCTCCTGCAGGTCCCGGGTGAGGCTGCCCAGCATGTTGTCCAGCGAGGGCTTGGGCTCCACTGGCACCCCGGCTTCCTGCCCCACAGCTGCTAGCTGCCAGGAAGGAGGGTGGCGAGGGCCAGATGAGGGCTGGGTGAGGGCCAGGCCCCCAACCTCCTTTCCCCCAGGGCCAAGGCTCACCTTACTCTGCATGTGGCCCAGGTCGGCCAGGAGCTCGTCCAGCTGCCGGGCGGCTGCCGTGGGTGGGGGCGAGGGGATCAGTGGCTGTGGGACTGGTATGGGACTGCTGGGCACGGCATAGAGTGAGGGATGCTGTGGCTTCTGCCCCAAGGGTGGAGGGTGCCCAGGATTGAGAACCTTCCCCCCCACGAGACGTTGCCCTTCCCCCCGCCACGAGATGTTGCCCTTTCGCAGCAGGCCACAGCAGGGGATAGGGGGCCTCCCCGGGGACATGCTGGCAGGGGGTGGCCACATGCAGCATGGAAGGGGCTGCTGGAAGCCCAGCCCTCACCCCAGCAGTGCTGCAGGGATGCAGGATACAAGCCCCCCACCCCAGCTTGCAGAGGGACTGTTTTTCAGGGAGATATGCAGGAGGCCAGGTGACCCCAGCGGACGTGTCCCACTGATGGAAAGGATAGCCCCGGATGGCTTTGCCTGCCCATGGCCATGTTTTACCTGTACACTGTCTTCAAAGCCTCTCCTGGAGGCTGAGCGCAAGGTGGCAGCTGCACCTAGAAGGACAAACCCTCGCACCTGAGCCTGCAGGATGCTCCCCTGGCACCCTTCACTGCCAGCCTGGCAACACCACCACCCCTGTCACGAGCTGAACAGGGTCTCAGCCGCCAGCCCCACCATGTTGGGGCGTTACCTTCAGGGCCACCGAGGCAAGTGGCTCACGGCCACATGGGGCTGGGGGCCCCGCTGTGGCTGGATCCTGCTTGCAGGAGCTTGGCATCTGCAGCATGTGGTCCTTGGAGCCTGGGCGAGAGCTCTCCTCCAGTTCTGCCAACAAGGCATCTGCACGGAGAGACCTGGGTTGGGCACCCTAGCCACTGGCTGTCATCCCTGCCTGTGCACCCTCCCAAGCAGTCTTGTGCCACTCCTGAAATCTCAGGAGCAAAAGTAGCATCACGGTAGCTTCTGCCAGCCAGGTGCCTGGGCACTGAGGGGCTGTGGTGGCCCTGAGCACCCTCACCCAGATAGATCACCATCCCCAACAGAGGATGTGCCGGCCCCACTGCACAGCCTTCCTGAAGCGTGGAGGACTGCTGGCAGCACAGGTCTTGCTTCCCCCCCACACCATCTCTGGCTTACAAAGAAACATCCATCAGCTCTTAAATTCATGCCAGCACAAGCCCTGGCACTGGAGAGCTAAACTTTTGTGCTTTCTGCGTGCCCAGAGCAGCGCTTCCTACAGGGAGGGCAAAGCGCTTTCTCTTTCCACTTTTACTTCACCACATTGGCCATCCCTTGAAATCTCACTGCCCTCACGTTGGGAAACAGGAAGGGATGTCCCCCACAGCACGGCTGCTTCCCTGATCCCGTGTCCCCCACCCAGGGCCAGGGATGATTCCCAGCAGCCTTGGACACCGGGCTGCTCAGCCCCGTTGCATGCAGCTGGGATTGCATTGCTGCCGCAGTCCATTTCCTGCCTTCAAACGCTCTCCATTTTCAACAAGGTGCTCGCTTGGCTACCTGGGGTCCATTCGTCCCCTGAGATGGGGGGAGGCACAGCAGGGAGTGCGGCTCCATTACTGCCCCCTCTGCAGCATCCCCACCTGACCCTGAGGTAGAGGAAGGACAAGTCTCCCCCGAGCTGCTGAAGGAATGACCCCACACCATGCCTGGGCGCAGGACTGGCTCTGGAGGGGCCCAGCTTACCTAAATCCTCCATCCTGCCTCGGCATGGGGTCCCGGCGGCTGGGGGGCTGGAGCTGGGGCAGCGCCTTCAGGGTAGAGAGCTTGCAGGCTGGGCTGCGCAGGCTTTCAGTTCCGCTCTCCAGCCTTGCCTCCACCCGCCCCAGGGCTGGGGTTTGTTGCTCAGAGTTTTTCCTTTGTGGGTTGTGCACTATACACCACGTGAGATGGGTAGCAGGCAGAAAGTGGTGGCAGAGGTTGGGGCTGGAGAGGGAAGAAATTGGCCAGCAGCTTGTCCAGGGAGCTCCTGACTCATAAAAACATACAAGCTCCTTGGGCTTCTCAGCTGAAAGCCAGAGTGCATGTGTCCTGCAGACCCAGGCCCTTTCCAGAAGCCACCGGCCGCATGTGATGAGGGGCGGCATTCCTGCACTGGGTGGAAATGCATTTGTGACACTGTGACGGAAGCAGGCACAGGATCTGTAGTGCCGGCATGCTCCAACACAGCCTTGCCTTTTGGGGGGATGCTTTTGGAGCCTCATCTCGGATTTCCAGGTAACGGCAAATTCCTTTGTGCCACTTAGAGCCAGCATGAGCGTAAGGACTTGGCTCACTGCAGCAATGCAGATGGTGGTGGCACTGCCAAAGCTGGTGGCTGTGCCACACTCTCCCTGTGTTAATGCTTTGGGCCACTTAAAAGTTTCCCAGAGGTGCCGTGTGTGGCTGCTGGGCACAGCTCAGCCCTTTCAGGCATGAGCATGTCACCACCAGCCAGGCACAACACCCAGTAGCAGACCTGAGCAGTGATCTGTGCTGGTAATTTGAGCGCTTTACCCATCACTGGGACTCTTCTGCTTGTCCCAAGCCAGACAGCTTCAGTCTCTGGGCACCCCATGCAGCTATTTCAGGCGATAAGCCCACGAGCACCTGAACGTGTGTCTTGAGGCAGGAGCAATGCAGGTGTTTCTGGCAGACATACAGGTTGAGGTGGCTGTCTGCCTGCCCCCCCAGATGCAGGCACAGGTCCCTCACTGTTTGGGACCATTTGGGAAGACAGAGCCACAGGTACTGCCATTATCCCTGGTGCCTCCACCAATGCCCAGCTCTTATGAGGGTGATCTAGTGATGTTTATGGCTTGGCTTTTTAGCAGAGAAATCTTTTGGCACTGCTGAGAGCAGCCAGTAGACGTTGGAACAGCTCCAAGGGACTGGTTAGTAATCTGGAGTGGGGGGATGAAGTGGAGGCTGCTGCAGCAGAGAGAGGTAAAGAACTGGCGTATTCATTACACCAGCGGACAGGGGAATGGCAGGAGATGGCAGTGCAATGATGCCCACAATCAAAACATGCCCCAGATCTGAGGTGTAGACATCTGGGATGACATAGCAGGGGACCTCTTTTGTTATCTGCTCACAGTAGGGACATCCAGCAGGGCACCATCTCAGGAAAAGCCACGTGGGACACTGAACTGTGAGTCCATGATATGTTTCAGGACAAGCAATACTGAGAGCTACCCAACAAAAGACAAGATGAAGTACTGCTCGTATCACTCCCTTATGGCTACTCTGAGGCAGGATCGTTGCGTCAGACACTTCCCCTTCTGCAAATAACAGAACCTTCCTGTCTGCGGACGGTTTCGGGTTATTTTTAGACTTCTCAGTGATTTACTCTCCCCCACCAGTGATAATGTGAGACCTAGTGTAAACAACTATCTGGAGCTGTAACTTCATATTATAAAATTTGCCATTATAAAACACATGCCCAACAGATGCAAATGGCTGAGCTGTGTCCTGATCTGAGCTGTATTTCCATGCAATGATTTAGCCAACCTATTTTAACCACAACTAAGCAACACCATGCCTTGCCTACAAAGGAGGAATCAATCATGACAGTGACTTGAGAATAACTTCCCACATCGAGACGCTCTAGTTTGAAATAAAATTGATTTTATTTAAGAATAAATGCAAAGTCATTTCACTGCAGAGAGTATGGGTTAACTGCAGCAGAACAGTTAGTTTGGAAAGTGATGTCAATCAGTTTTGCAGCTAGACAAGTCTTTGGGGAGAGAAAGAATATTTTCAGCCACTTACAATACAAACAGCAGTAGCAGACATTACTTAAATTCTTGCTGAGATTTCCTTCTTGAGAAGAGAGAGAAAATTTTCAATTGGAAGAAAACTAACAGATTGTCATTGGACTGACAAAAAGCAAGAGCCAGCCAAACTGTCTCTGTGCTGAAAATGAGCCTCAAACTACTCAGGTAACGAACTCCAGAAGTGGTTTGTACATTGCCTTTAAAAAATGCCACTGCTGAAAAAGCATGCTGTCACAGCTTCTACAGGAGGCTGAATTGGCAGCCCCTTGCCTTGGTATGGAAAGGACAGAAGGAATCCTGTGCAAGTATGTCAAACTTTTCTGGTTTTTTAAATTTCACGTTAGGATGTACTCCTCCTCCCCACAGCCTGGTGTCTTCACCAAGAGGAATCAGACCATATGCAGTCCTCCACAATAAGATGGTTTATTAGAGCACTCTTAGGAATTGAGGAATGGAGATTTGGACACACTCTTCTTTTCTAGTCATACATAATAAAGCTTAGGACTTGAAACTCAAAAGCGGGAGGAAAAAAAAAGGGAACTGAGTCATCTCACTGATGGGTATCAGTTTACCAGTGAAATGCCTCCGGCTCTTTGAATTCCCTTTTATTTTTGCTGTTTGTAGAGAGGGGATGAAGAGCACCTCATTCTGCTACTGTAGTGGGGCACCCTGACCAGAAGGGCACTGAGCACCCTTGAAACAAACAGTGGATGCGAAAGCCAGCACTTTTAGCAAGAACAAATGGAGGAAAGCTGGGGGAAGGGGAGATTGGAATTAGTATGTTGTAGAGGTAAATTATTT